>JAUTBZ010144006.1:0-27595 GCA_032361785.1 Lepetodrilus galriftensis
TGCAAGGCCTGACGAGCTATCGTTTTTAATGAAAATAATAAGGGTGGTCACAGCGGGGGCTATAAGGCCTGACGAGCGAGCTTTTTTATTTAACCAAGGTTGGGCACAGCGGGGAGCTCATTTTTTAATTAATCAGCAAGGTCAGTGCCAGCGGGTGGTCACAGTGATCCAATAATTTGTTGTATAGTAGGTTAGGGTGGTGCTGTTATTTGTGAAATCGTATTTATTTGCAATCCATGATCTTGCATAGTTAGCCCACCTCTTATAGGTGGTGGAACATAGGTACGATCCAATGTAACATTAATTGGCGTGCCTGGAAATTGAAGTCGAAGCAATACTGCAACCTGATTCGCGATAGTTAATCCTCTATTATTTGCTGTTAAATTCACACTAGTTAAGTTTGTATTAACCATTGAGCTCGGATTAGCTAGTTGTGCTGCAGCTTGATCATTTATTAACTGAGTTTGAATAGTATTTGTTTGTGTAGCTGCAGCTATGGCAGCAGTACTTAAAGTTCCATCTCCATCTGGGTCTAAGTGTTCTGTGTATCTTCCTTGATTAGGTTGATTAATAATAACCGATTGCCACATATACGCCCCTAGCTTACCATTCCCTGGGTCAAACTGGGGGTTCCAATAATATCTTTTATTGTTCACGAAGCCTAGGTTTGCATTAGTCGGATTATAGGCATTTTGAACTTCCCCAGGACTTGCTATTCCCCATTGACCTTTATATTCTCCGCGGTATTGATTTGTGGATCTAACTGGTGCTCTATATATATTTTCGTTTACTTTCTCCCCTTCAAGTCCTTCAACCTCAATCATCCCAATTGGACTATTCGATGCAAATTGGTATGGTGTTAATTCAGGATATTTTGGGCTTAAAGGGTCAACAACAAAAAACCTACCTATACGTGAGTCATGTATTCTGTACTTATAATTGATAAAGTTCCCACTCCCCTTAACTTCATCATCTTTCTCTTTCCCATTAAACCCAAATCGGTAACTATCAGAGCTAAAAACTCGACCCGGCTGTAACATACCAAAAGCAAAATAATTATTAACTAAATCAATATCAGGAACAAACTCATCTGGTAGATTATTGGCATCAAATGAGGTTGGGATTTTTACGTCTGTAACGACACTTCTTACATTTCCTAAATGGTCATTCAGCTCGTAGTTTTTTTGACCGACCGTACGAGTATAGTAGGGGCCAACTGGCTGACTTTGTGTTACATCTAGGTGGCGTTTAGATAAGCCTTCACGGGATGAGCCATAAAGTGGCGTTTCTTCTAGCAATAATGCTGTTGAATAACCGCCACCGCCAGATATTGGGGTATTTGTTTTGGTATAGACGCCCATTAGATTGCCTGACGCATCCCGTACATAGTAAGTCCATTTCCAATAGTCAATGGGAAAAGGCGTTCCACCAGGGTCTTTAATAATTACTAATTTGGATAGCCTATTACCTTGGGCGTCATATTCAAATTTCACATCAGGACCTTCGGGAAGACCACCCTCATGTTTTATAGACCTGATTTTGCTATTGGCATTCCAATTAATGTGTGAGATATGTTCGGACTTATCTTTAATCAAATTGCCTATGGCATCATACGAATAGTTATTGGGTTCTGTAGGGTTGGTCAAATCCAATGGGGTGTATGCTGTTTCTGTAGCTGGAACGGCATCATTAAAATGCTGTAATCGATTGTTTATTTTTTCTCCAGATGCCAAGTCATAATCGTAAGAAATATCATCCATCAATCCAGGTACATAAGCGGAACGTTGCAAGCGTTCTAGGTTTCCATTGGCATCGTATTCGTAATAAGAGTGGTAATCATTTTTGGCTAACCAGTTGCCCGCTTCAAAACTATTAAAATTCGCCTGCTTTAAGCGATTCAACTCGTCATAGCGATAGGTGTAAGCCGTAAGATTCTTATATTTAAAATCATCTACCGTCGTGGGTACTTCGGATTGTGATAGCCAAGTACTGATGTTTCCATTATATAAATTTCCTTGGTTTGGAATCGTTGCGGAATACAGATTGTCACTATTAAAAATAACTCCTTCACCCGTAGTTCTTCTGTAATCATTACTAAAATAATTCAATTGCATGCCAAAGACATCTTTAGCAACAGTAGCGGAACTACTTCCATCGGCGGCCATATCATTTGCAATTTCCAAAGAAGGGTGATTTATGGCTTTTAGCCAACCATTGATTGTATAGACATAATCTAAACCTTGTACTTTGTCCTGTCCTATTTCTTTTCGCCGCAAGGGGCCATGCACATAATACTCGTAAGCAGCATCTTGCTCCCACAATACATAATTGGTAGATGTTTGGACCCCTATCAATCGATTGTCTGAATCATAGGAGTATCTATGGTAAAATTCATCCACTTCTCCCTTTTGGTAGGCAACTTCCAGTACATTACCAGAGACCAGTTCGTAGGTATATTGAACTGTTTTTAAGCCTAATACAGGAATAACTTGATAGAGTATCTCGACATTTCCATGGGCATCATAACTGTATATTGTTTTTTTGTCTTGGGGTTGAGAGATTCCTTCGTTGACTACATAACTCACTCTGTTTTGCAAAAAGTGTTGTGGCACGACAGGGGATGTGCATGGCTCTGTGTAATAGGTATAGGATCGCTCAGATAAGTCAAACCCAGCGATTTGATTTGGATATTCTTGGTCATTGAGATTGTCCAACTCTGAAGCGCTATCAAAATCGCCTTCACATACGCCTGTCTCCACAATTCTTGCCAGTTCATCGTATTTTGAATAACTGTATTTGCCATCAATTACTTGTTGCGCATTTTGTGAAAATCGCAATTGGCCGATGTCATTGTACAAAAATACAGCTATCCCACCATCAGGCGTTTCTTGTTTGGTTAGCTGGTTCAAACTGTTATATTCATAGGTGGTCACCAGCCGGTGATTGAGCACATCTCTGCTTAGGGTGCCATCATATCCCGGCTCATAATCTTGTAATACGACTCCTTCCGGCGGAACGGTTTTGATTAAGTTACCTGCCCGATCATAATGATATAAAGTGTAATGGTGGTAACCAAATTCGATACCATAACTGAATTCATCGTCAATAGAAGATGCTTGCGCACAAATCTCATTATAACTGGAAAAATGTGCCGACAAAGCATTCGATATGATATTTTGAAGTTGGAAGGTTACCGTGTTTAATACCTGGTTTGTATTTTCTTCTTCACACAGCACCAAATGTGGCAGCTCCTCCACGTCAATCACTTGCTGACTCCAATTGAAACAGAGTTCCGCCTTCACATCACATTTCTTATTACAGTCCGGCATTAACTCATAGAAGGGTTCACAAACGTTCCATTTTAACCTATTACTTTTTTTCTTGTTTCTTCTAAAAATATTTGCTATTTTGGTACAAAGATTTTTAGACTTTTTTTCTTCAACGGTATAACAATGGGAGCTACCACTTAATAATGGCCATACCATCACATATTTAGGATCGCCATTATAAAAAGAACCGTGATATATTCCTGGCCCTGTTTCTACTGGAAAGACGATATCTATCTCGTCACCACTTGCGGTCAATGCGAATTGTGATTGTGTAAACCCTACTGTGGCTGATGTGGCAATCATATCCCCAATGGTCGGGGTGTTGTTTAGGCTAGAATGTCCTGGTTGAATAAATAATACTAAATCATTATTCAAATATAATTTCAAATCATAAATGTAAAGTTCTTCAATGGTTACAGGGTTATATGATAAAAAGTCAAGAATAGAATGACAGTCTGGACAAGAAATTGGTTTATCAGAACCTTTGAATCTTAAGGTAATATCTATATATGGTGTTGGACATGATCTGCTTCCAAAATAAGAAGAATCCCAATACCAGCGAAATCTATTAATTGTTGAAGTCGGATGCCAGCCTCCAAAGCTTTCCATTGAACCTAGCGCAATACTGTTTTGCAAAAAAGGAACAAAATCATTCACTGCCTGATTAAATACCGCAACAAATTCTTGTGGCGAAGGAGTGCCAGAACAGGAAAAGCAGTTGGTAGGTGGCTTGTCAGTCAGTTTTGAAGCCTTTTCATAAACGCAAATGTAATCGTAGCCCTCTTCGCAATTACCATTTTCTGCAAAGGAAATATCAAAAGATGTAGAAGTTAGGGCTTCTTGTATGGCCGCTAACTCCGCCAGTGCATCAACAGTCATTACCGTTTCTCCTTCATCATTGACATAGGTCGGAACGGGACTAGTCGAGTCGTCTTCTAGCCAAGAGATGCTACAGGCTTCCTTACAATTAATCATCAGGGCATTTACCAAACAATTAATTTCACATTGTTTGACAACCATATTTCCAGGCAGTTCCGTGATATCAATGGTGTAATCGGTATGTATGACCCAATTGCTTGTTGTAAACGCCTCATTGGTATAGCCTTCATAAATGGCAACAATATCCTGTGGCCATTCGAGAGCATTCAATGTTAAAAAATCTGTGTATTCTTGATAGTTTTCTGTATTCTGAAATTGAGGCTCTAGGTAAAAATCATCGGTCGAGATATATAGACCAATAGCATGGTATTCATCAATTAATGATTCCTGAAAGTCATCCGACAACATATTACACCGACTATAGCATTCACTGACCATAGCTTCGTTAGCTTCCGCAAAAATAGCATTGGCTTCCTCCTCCGACAGGGTAGGCCCAGGTGGTTCGAGACCATTCACACACATATTAAATAGTTGCCAAAAAATATTACTATCCTCTATTGGGATTAAGTCTAAGTTATTCCAAGACCACTCCGAAAAGTTAAGCTGATGTTCGCTTAGGTTTTGCATAAAGGTTTCCTCGGGCTGTCCAGCTATCTGACAAACTGGATCGAATATATCACTGCTTAGCAACGGACAATCGTTGAAGCATCCATCAAGATAGCTGGAATTGGTATTACCGGTTTGTTCCAAGCCACCAAATTCTAAACTACCAGGAAACAAAACTTCAGGTAGTGTACTTACATTCAAATAAAAATAGGCATAAGCATGAGTAATATAGCTAGGTGTGGTGTTATTATTAAAATATACGGCACCTTCTTCTGTCGCATTATTTGTTGTAAATCCATAATAATGTCTGCCAACGCAATTAAGAAATTCATCTACAAAGTCCAACTCAAGAACTCCGACATCTTCTATGTCTTCTATGTCTTCCCCCACATTAGCATAACCATCCAGCATCATGACGTAGGACTCTTTGAGCATATTCCAGCAAGTCATAATGTCGCTACATTTATACAAAGGACTCCCATCAGGAGTTACTTCCAAAATCATATTATTGACCATCACCCCAAATGCATTGGGTTGTCCTGCAAAAATCGAATTAGCAATTAAATTATCAAAATTAGGTTGTGATAAACTAGGGAAAGAATCAGCCACTAATGGCCACTCTTCCGTCCAATATTCATTAAAATCCGCTACAAAATCAAAATCAGTACAAGCTTCATTGGTTAATTCGCAGGGCGAATAGGGGATTTTTATAAGATCACAAAACCCTGGTGGCGTATAAGCAAAAAATATAATCTCCCCACCTTTAGTGATTGCATGCACATCAGGATACGCAGTAGGATTATTAATCCACTGTTCATACATCGCGTCTAAAGAGAAATCTTCATTGATTGTCATCGTCAACACGTCATCCCAATCTTCAAGCAAATTGTTAGTTCCATCGAAAAAAATACCTGTTCCTGCTCCAGTTCCAAACAACCCATTCTGATAGGCTTCTTCATATAGCGTTTCTAAGGCCTGCATTCCCTGTTGGAGATAGGAAGTTCCTGTAGGATTAGTTGCCGAAATGGTGGTAGGGTCAATATTGGCAGTAGTTACCGTCATGGAAATCGTATAGCTACCTTCTACGGGTAAAATGACGGAAACGGGCGTCATCGTAAGTTGAGTGCTAATACAATCTGCTCCATTACTACCCGGAACGGTTACTTCGTTGCTAACACCAGAGAAGTTGACTATTTCATTGTAAATTGGTCCCGGACTAGTCGGGTTACAAACATCTATATCATCTGATATGACCCGAATTTGGACTTGATAATCACAAAGCGTACAAAAATCAATCTCCGAACATTCGTTTTCAAAAAAAGACGGAGTCAATGTATAAAAAAGTTCAAGAATCGTTTCTTCGGTTACGGCTACTGAAGTAGTGGTTTGAATAGCATTAGTTCCTATCGGAACATGGTTGTCAATTTCTTCTAAAACTTGCAGCACATTAGATTTGGAATCTAGACCAATGAGTAGGTCTGTTGCATTTGCAGGATTCGCATTGATATCCGCTTCTGTTTCCAGGTATTTGTTTTTGCCATTAGCAATCAAAAAAGTGGCCAACACCTTTCCCAACTTGGATTGGAAAACGCCTGAAGCAACACCGTTGGGATCAATCGTTATTATTTTTTGGACATTAGAAGCATCTGGAGCTTCTTCCCCAAAAATTCGCAGCAACTCATCTTCTGCTGCTCCAGAGAATATGGTTTTAGTTGTTTTGGCCTCTACTCCATTGATACGTAATACCGAGCCTGGTGCCGATTGCTCTTTTACACGCCCATCGTTTCTGAAAAGGGTTCGAGTAAAAGGATAATTTTCTGCATCCGCAACAGGGGCATCCATGTTCAAATCAGAATAGTATTTTTGAACGGTCGTAATTGCATCACTTGCCAGATTAGGATCATCCCAATTGGAGCACTCGTCAAAATGTGTCGCAGTGTATATTTCAGAAGAACCATCTACATGCATCATCTGGTTGGGATTAAATCCAAAAGAATTTCTTTCGTCAACAGGAGCAGGTAGTGTTTGCATGGCTACTCGTCCACTATAATCATAAATACTTTGGCTAACTATTAAGCCATTCTCATTAGACAATGATTGGCTTATCAAGCTTTGGTTCAGCCCATTCGCGTAATTCATGGACTCACCAATTTTCACACCTAGTGCGGGATCTCTTTCCGCTTCAACAAAAACCCGAGAATAAATCCAATTGAGATTTTTATCAAATTGGTTGTAAAAGAAAGCATAAGTGCCTGTAGGAGAACCATTTAATTCATATCCATCGACATAGCTCCCCGTAGAAGAATAGACTCCCCAATTTAATTCTTCTCCAATTCCATTATCAAAATAATTTCCAATCGGACGAACTCGCCAAATATAATACCCACTTCCTTCTGCTAGGGTCAAATCTAATGTTGTCGCATTCGATTGTGTTTCGATAGTCAAAGCATCTGACCAATTGATTTGATAATTCTCTAGTTGGTTTGCACTTAACACATTAACATTGGTATAATTGGAGCCCGTAGCATCAAATACATCATCATCCAAATCATATAATCTCAATAATTGGAATTCATAATTATTGATCGTTAGATCTGGACAATTAAGTGGCCAATTGAATCTCATTTTTGAAGATCCCGGAATACTCTCCGCAGTCATTGCGGATTCATTTATTAATGAATTGACTGTTCGAACATCTTGTTTCCAAACGGTCTTATAGGAAGCTTCTAGCTCAATTGCAGGCTGTACTACTAAATCAGCAGAATAATCATCTATTCTAATTTCATAGCGCAATATGGAAAAGAAATCATTTGTAATATTTAGATGAAATAGTTGCTGAGGCTTTGTAGGGCTAATGGCTAAATCCACATTATAGGTGGCGATCAAATTTCCTCCTACTAAAGCATCATAAGCCAAAACAGTAATTCCAATAGTAGATGTAAATTCTGTATGACCAAATTCATAGGTATCCCCAAGATCAAATTCTATATCCAAAAAAGCTTGGTCTAACTCCGTGTGGATACAACTAGAAACCATTTCACATGGATTCATTATCAATTCAAAATCGGAACCTGGAGAAGATGCTGCTAGAACCAAGTCATCATGATTTTTTTGAATCGCTTGGACGGCTGGAGTCGTTCCTACATTAAAGACTTGCACAGGAAGTGTAACGGTTTCACCTGGACCACATTCCCCAATTGGTGTTACAGAAATGACCAAGTTTTGAGCGGAAGTGAAGGTGTAATTGAATACTGAAGATCCAGGTTCCATACGAATACCATTCGCTGCCCATTGGTACTCAATGGCATTAGGAACTTCAGGAATGAAGTAAACTTGGTCAGGAGAATCAAAACAGACAACCGTTGGACCTATAATATCTGGCGTTAAAGGCAGCTGGGGAGTCACAACAACCTCAAGAGCTGTTTCTGCTACTACATCACATGGGGAGGTAATTGTAGCGGTGACATTCCCTGTATAAGCATTGTTAAGAAAGTGTACAGAAATGGATTGGCCATTATCTGCTATAATTTCAGCACCAAACGGAACTGTCCACTCTATATTATCTCCAGAATAAGCGGAAGGAATATTTATAAGAGAATATTCAATTACATCTGTGGTCTGTGGGCAAAATGGGTTCCCAGGAGTTGCTCCAGTATTTCCATCAACCTGAACGTCGTTTAAATCGAAAAGCTCAACTTCCATAGTGGCTGAATAGAATTCGTGTACTACACCAGGTATCCCTTCGTTTTCTATAACCTTACAGGTTACTACTGCGGTTCCCGTAGCGCCTACAGGCCATTGCACAGAAGCCGACAATCCATCACCACTTTGTGTAATGGCTCCAACAGGAGTAACTGACCACTCGTAATGTACCCAGGGATTGACATACTCTGGGTCAGGCACTGTATATATTGAAGCACACTGGGTCGTTCCAAAGGCATCACCGCTAATTGTAAAATCATTGTACATAGGTTCGACAGTAACGTTTAGAACACAGTCGTAATCAGGGCAAGAACTTGAACCAGTATCATAAAAAAAAGCACTAAATTCTCCACTAATATTCCACCAAATAGTCATGTTTTCAGCCCCTAGCCAATTTCCAATTTTTACGCAACTGATACAATCATTATCAGTTCCGTAACAACCAGGGTCACTAAAATTTGCATTACTAAAAAACACCTTCTCTCCTTGAAGTAAATTTTCGTTCCAAGTTGCAGAATTCGCAGCAGGACAATGAACTACCATTGGCTCAGGATTGTCTTGCCCAAAACAAAAAGAAGCCCCTAATAAAAATAGAAAAAGAAAAGCCAACTTAGACAATGGATATTTATTGGAATATATCATAATTAGTTAGTTTTTGTAATTTGCAGGGGTACGGATTTCTTGTCGCCAATATATTCCAAAGTGTAATTTTTAAATTTCTTTAATAATTGGTTGTTGGAATCAACGATAAAATCTGCTGGATTTTTCTTTAATTCAATATGGGATTTATTAACTTCCATCAAAATCACTTTTATGGTGGTCTTGACCAATGGAGTAACGTCGGTAGAAAATATCTCAATTTTAGTAATTTCTTTACGCTCTGCAGAGAACTCATAAATTGCCTTTTTTACATGGTAAGCTTTTTGAAAGTCTGCAGGACACACAGTCGTCAACCTTGTCGTTTCTTTACCATTAATAATGGTTGTTTCATATTTCCTTTCAATCAGTTGTTTTAATATTTTAGGTTGTAGCCCTACAACTCTTTGAATACCTTGATTTCTTATTTCATTGGTTTGAGACGCCCCTAGATATATTTTTTTTGTAGCATGATCAATACTTATTGTCAATAAACTATCCGCACAAACCAGATACTCTTTGGAAAATAAATAGTGCTTATTGTCATTGGAGAACAATTCAAAGTTGTGTATTTTTTTAGTGCCATCTTCATACTCTTGCCTAATAGAGTACTTATAGTGAAAAGTCTCAAAATTAGATACGTCATATTTATCAATCATTGCCAAGTAGGTCTCGATTAGCTCCGAAATCCCATCTTGGGCTCTACCCAAAAAAGGCAGGCACAAAAACATCCCTAGTATCAGTCCTCTTATTACCATGGTAGTATTACATTTTTAGGCACATTGTATTGAGTTTCTTTAATAGTCTTCACGCCTCTCACGGTTTCCTTTAATTTTCGGACTAATTTTCCCTTTCCATTATATTGGTAAAAAAGTCCAAAATTTTGATCATCGAAAGAAGCTATCAAATTAAATGTATTCACATCATACACATAAGTATTTAGTTGTGCATTTTTAGGCTGCAATCGCATATCATCTATCATGATATTTTCATTAGGGTAATCAAATTGGTATCGTAAATACAGTTTGAAATTATTGCCTAAACCTTGTGGAACAGCGAGTTCGTAAAGCCCCCAATCCCCCGAACGGGCAATCTCAACAAATGACACTTCACTATCTAGATCCCCAAGAGTATTAATAATTCTACATTTCAAATCTGCTCCTATATTTTGTCGATCTACTCGATCTGACTTTAACCAAAGCTTGAGTATTCCTCCTTGTTTTTGCATTTCACCTCCCTCGATGATATCTAACAAAAACAGGCCATCGTTATTAGGGATTAGTTTTAGGCATTGGTTTCCAGAGTGTGCTTCTTGTGTATAAAGAACACCCACTTCATTATCTAACAAGAATCCATCTTCTAAGTATTGGTTTTCATATATATTTTCAAAACTCTCAAATAATACAGAGGAGTAATCTGAATTTTTAGCTACGAGGTAAGGCAATAAATGATTGTAGCCATATTTTGCCGTGCTTCGAATGCCAAGGATATTCTTTTCTTCCAATGTATTTCCATTTGGAGAATATTTGGTTACGGTTGAGACTTCTTTGTACTGTTCGTAGTTGGTCGGGTTATTCCAATCAAAAAGTAATAGGTCATACACACCAGAGTTATAATTCCTTTCTACTAAGGTTTCATAGTCATTAAGTATTCCTCGATCTTCGGAATAGACATAAGAAGCTTTAGGACGCCACTTACCACGTTCACCCGTTTCAAAGGGGTTTGTAAGTAAATAATTTTGTTCTTCAGAACTATTCGAAGCGTAAATACTTTTATTATAATCCCACTTATCATCAAAGGTTGTAAAAGAAGAAGCAATAACATCTTCTATCAAATAGTGTGAATAATCACAAAAATTTAAACAACCGACATCAATAAATGTCGCATCACAAGAAGGACCAAAAGGGTAATATACTAAGTTATAATACCCTGTAGAATTATCCACACCAAAAGTGCCTGAAGTGCCATCATACATCCCTCCATTTGTTAAGTCTGTGGAGCATATTGTATCAATTTCAGTAGTGCTACAATTCAAGCCCAATGTACTTACTTCAGATATAGTTGTTTGATGATTAGTACTTGGAATGTTATCATCTGGGTATTTTAGATACATGCAATCAGAAGAGCCAGAGAAAAAATTCCCTAAGTTAGCTGTTGGAGAAAATGTGATACGTTCAAGTGTTGGAAGCGTAATAGGATCAAAAGAAACATTTTCAATATTCGGATTGTCAGTCACACCATAATAAATAGCAACTTCTTCAATGTTATGTATCCTCATACATTTCGCAATTATAACATAATACTGATTTAAAGCCAAATCTTTAATTATTATCTCAGATATTCTGTTTGTCTCTAGTCCTGTAGAAGTCGTTTCTTTAATTATCGAGAACTTAGGTACATTCCTATGAATAGGCTTAAAATAATCTTTAACAAATTTATCACAGGGTGTTCCCGTACTACCAAGAAGTGGGTGTACGGGTTTCTCAAAGATTGAGTTTTCAAGTACACTTAATTCATCAGGCACCATATTCGCTTGGGTAAAATGCCAATAGCTATCATCTAATTCAAATTTGCAGTATTCATTAGTAATGGGAATATCTACAGGCATTAAAAAAGATTCCCAATATTGATTTAAATAATCGACAACAAATGGACTTATTTCATCGCAAGATAAATTAAAGGCACTGGGTTGAAATTCCGAACAAATAATAGAAAGTAATCCATCATAATTACTGACCTCACACCCTGCTGGGAATTCTTGACATTGGTTATCAACAAATAAACTAAACGAAGAAGATGCGTTTTGAATTTCATTAGAGGAAATAGAGCTTCCTATATTTGAAGTTAACAAATTGGCAAAACCCTCCATTGAAGTCAATGTACCTGGAGGGACGCTTGTATTATTCTCAAATTCAACGGAGCTTCCATAAACAACAACATTTCCAATGGGAGTTGTAAGTTGATTGGTTCTTCCCGAACGGATGATTTTAATATCAATATTTATTTCGGAAGAATTGGTATAAGTTGAATACGAGACGGGCAAAATGTGCATAATACCATCTTCAAATTTATCAACATGATAAATATCTTCATCAGTAGCAAATCCTGTTTCCAATTGAATTGTAGATCCTGGCGGAAACATTTTTGAAGCAGCACAAAGGGCCTCTGGACTACTTGGGGTAAAAATAATTTGATTTGAGCCATTAGTTGCCATATTGAAAATATTGCTGCTATATATATCCTCACTAGAACCTCCAAGGTCAAATTGACTTCGAACTAATAAGCCTTCATGAGCGGATTTCTGGCCCATTTCATCATATACCATAGGAGCCGTATAGTTAGAAGCCACCAGAGAAGCGTCATGAGATTGCCCTTGGAGGGTTAATAGAGAGGAGATATAGTCCAAGCTATTAATATTATCCTGTGCTTCGTTAGTAATAAAATCATCAAACGTCTGAGTAACTACGGGCTTACCAGTGTTGTAATCAAAAACTTGGTTTAGGGAAGTATGATAAACGCCATCCTGATAAGAAATAACTCTTTTTTCTATTGCTGGATAATTGGTAACTTTCGAAGTAACATGTGTAGAAATTTTATTTTTCACCAAAGTAAAAGAAGGAGAAGCCGTTGGGTTATAAATGACAACCCCGAGAATACTCACACCATAATCCACTTCTAATCCCGTAGAAATAGTTTGGTCCTTTATTTCTTTTGTTTCAAAACAAACATCTTGTTCTTGGCCTAATGGAAGAAACTCTATTTCGCCATACGGTGTTTTTTTTGTTGGAATCTTTTCACCAGGATTAAAATACTCATGAAACTCCGAACTGACCAATGTGTTCTCATCCTCTATTCTTTCCAAAGCTTCTTTAAGAAGCTGCCCAGCTATAGCATCAGTTTTATATAAATTGGCAAATTGAGCACTTCCTTTTACTTGACCATGCATATTGTTTAAAGCAAAATTGAAACCTTGTGTTGCTTTAACGGTGTGACTAGAAATATTAACAACTCCCAAAGGAATTGATAGGGGAAATTGAGTTCCATTATTATCTATTTCGGTAGCCAAGTGGGTGCCTCTATTTATAGCCCAAGTGGGATCAATTGGATCCGCCAAATTTTCAGAATAATAAAACGGACAATTATATGCGGTATAAAACTCTTTAACAGTGTATCCTGTATGTGTTTTTCCAGAATGAATATTTTTACTTATGATTCTTGAATATCCTATACTGGGGCTAGGCATTAAATTTTCTCCTATTGGACCTTCCAATTGCTTTTTATCCTTTCCTGCAATAATTTTATTGACCAAAGATTGTCCTGCTCTTTCCATAAAAGTAACCATTGGGTTTTCTTCTCTAGAAGCTCCTGGTTCATTTGTGGCAACACCACTGCTAATATAATTACCTTCAAAATCTTTGGTTATGTACGAATATTCCGTTCCGTATAATGACTTTTTACCTCCAACGATTCCATCGTCAAACATTAAAATTCTTTTCACACGAATTCCGCCTCCTCTTTTTCCTTGTACTGTCAACCCGTTTCGAATTCCACGAAAAACGGGGATTCGCAAATAGGACAAACTTTCATTTCTTACCGCACACCTATCATCGTCTAAAAAAGACAATCCAAAATTAATAAAATTGGTAACTACTGCTACTACGTCCGAATCTGAAAAATTCTGATCTTCTTGCGGGTTGCAACCAGAATTCGTTAGCATCCCAGCTCTCTGAGTTTTAACAAAATTTGCACAAACCTCTCTTGGTAACACGTTTCCAGAAGGAATAATATGTATTTTGTTATCACCATCGATTAGCACATCAGCGATATCAACGTACCCGGAAATAAAATCACTTTTACAATCATTTAATTCTGGTTTGCTCGCACCAACCAACTTGTAGAAAAACTTAAAGAACATTTTCTTACCGGTCCCAACATACATGTCTTTAATTTGATCAGCATATTTAATAATATCAATTGGATTTGTGATACCAACATCATTGAGATTAAGTGTATAAAAAGTATCATAGATATCAGACTCATCTAAACTAACTAGAGCATGAGCTACTTCATGTTGCACATAAGCGTAATCATCCTGTTCATATTGTACATGTATTTCGCCTCCCGATGGCAACGAAATTCTCTTTAACTGCCACATTGCAGGGTCAAAATTAATATTTGGCTTAGCAGCATTGGACTGATCGTTCCATCGTTGATAATTGTCATAACGTTGAGTGTTCTTTTGATAGTTCCCCCACGCATCTGCAAACCTTGGATCATATCCAGCTGTTTGATTGGTTCCATTGGCATGATTTTGAAAATCCTCATATGCAAGACCTTCCCCAAGACCCGAATAATCAAAATCTGGATACTCATAATCGAAAATAACTGGGGCTATTTTTGCAGAATACACATCGTTATATTCCGTCCAAACCTTTTTTAAAGTTAGTTTCCCGTCCCCTAAGCTAGAAGAAATACTATTCAAAAGCCCCCCGCCAGATTGGGTACTGTAGTCATATTCAAAATAAGTAGTCTGCAATTCTTTTCCTGTTGTTCCATCTGATTTTTTCCTATGTAAAACAATCTTATCAAGCTTCATTTGCTTAGTCAATACAGAAAGATTTATTGTACCTTGACTGGCATTTGTACGTCCACTTGCCTCAATTCCATCGTTTCTAAAAGATTTTACAAAATAAGCTATGTGTGACTTTGTTTCAATGCTTTCCAAGTAATACAATTCTCTTTCTCCAGAATTATATCCTGCCATATCGTCTTTAGGATCGCTAAAAGAATTTCGTGCATAATTAAGCCCAATATAGGGCGATCTGAATCTATACCAATCTAATTCTGAAGTTACTTTTTTATAATTAAATTTTGTGAATCCTCCAAAGTCATCATTCGTAGGACCGTCATTTGTTCTATCTATATAATCCGATGTTGTTATGGAGGTTAATAAATATGATGAAGCGTAAGGATCTTCTGCATATTGCCCAACAACTGATCGTATTTTAGATGAATTCGTAGTTGTTTCATTATTGACATCAACTTCACCTTCGAAAGTATTTACCTTACGTTTAACAATATAATTAGACTGAATAAAGTCGTCTGGTTGGACATTCTTTATATCAATCATAATATTCTCTTCCTTCCTTGTATATACGGGTAAGCCATAATTATAACTAGACCCAGCCTCATTCACTACCGAAAACTCACCAATTTGTTTACTATTTTCCTCTCGATTTACAAATTCATGAATATCTTCTCTTTTACAATAAGCCTCATATCTAGTGAAGTCTTGTACCGATGTAGAAGAAGGATTAGGCAGAGCAACGTCCGTTTTCTTTTCAATATTTTCATTTGTATTATATCCAATATATGAAGATCGTCTTACTCGGTCATTACCCAAAGTATTATTTTGAGAGATATGAAAAAGATTACTACTTAGAATAGAATTAGTAGAACTAGCAGATGTCGGCGCATTCCAATTTGATGAATTCCCATATCCAACAGAACCGCCCATGTCATTAGTAAATCGAAAAAATGTTGCTTCATCAAGGTGCCCGTTATGTTTGGGAAAATCATCTAAATGATTCCCCTCCCAAAAGGTAGTCGTCAAGACCTGTTGACCTATTGAACCATCAAATCCAGGCCCTGAATAAAGCCCAATATCTAAGTCAATACCCCCTGATAAAATAACAGTCTGAGATGTTGACCTTGTAGGTGTGTAATGTCCCATTCGCCTATTGTGCATTCGAAAACCACCTCCCAGACCTTCTCCAGTTAAGGAATACATATCAATACTTGAAGAAGGCACTGGCAGTACTTTATCATATCTATTAAAGCCACTTGGGCGTTCTACATCATAATCCATTACGCTAGGTACAGGATCATGCCAAGCACCATAGGAATACATATAACCGTATGCATTATTGCTCCTAACTTCAACATTCTTTTGAGTGGAATAGGATCCGAATAGACTTCCTGCCAGCGGAGATACATTAGCGGGAACGGGGTTAATCTGAAATGCAATATTAAGCCTAAAAGAAGACCCATTAAATGGGGTTGAAGCTTGTGGACTCGGAGAATTTGCTAAAGCGAGCATTCCATACCCACTATTACCTAAAGCATTTAGTGCTTGTGTTGAAGAAAATGAGCTTGACAGTTTCACATTTTTATCTATCTTGCTAATACTCTCCTTATCATTTGAATTTCTATATTTTTTTATCAACTCCCTCTTTTTTTCTTTTTCTTTTTTCTTTTTTGCACTATTCAAAAGAGCTCCAGGACTGATTTGGGCTGAGAAACTTCCCTCACCATCACTTATATGATATCCTAATGAAAACAAACCATCAGATGTGGCAATACCAGCACCCAATGAATATCCAAATCCTTTGTAATTATTGTAACGTATGCTTCCATTTACATTTAGGGGAAAATCAACGCTAAAAGCTTCTAAATCGCCTATACCTCCTCCTAAAGTAACAGTCCTGTTAGGTCTTGTTTTGTTATAAAATTTAACTTCTTTTCCATTCCAGTCATCAGCGAAGCCACGTTTGTTTCGTGATATTGCTCCGGGGTTTAGCGTCCACCCTAGACCAACCCATGATGCTTCCGTTTCAACACCTGATCCACTGTGATATGATAAGGACATTGAATAGCCTCCGCCATCTGGTCCAGGTATATTTAAAACAGGCAGGTTGTATGTAAAGTCACCCGTAAATTCATTTACCATACTCGTTGTGGCAACGGGTTCAAAACTTGAAAATTCGGGTTGAGCAGGTCCTCCTGTCAAAGCATAAGAAACCGTGGGACAACCAATCTGAGAAATTGAAAAAAACAATATGATGAAAAGTGCTGCTGCCTTTTTTCCTGAAATAAAATTATTCATTAGTCTATTTTTTTAGTATAACTAAAGGTTGTTCAACAATCGCACTTAATGAAAACCTAAATTTAGAAATTCCAGTATCGAATATACGGTCATCCAAGATGATGAAAAAATTATCATTGGTTACAAGATCACTCATTTCTTCAACAGATTCTGGTACAAAAGCTATCATGACAGACCTGTAATCTGTAATTCCATAGCCATGTTCCACTGTAGAGAGTACAGGTTTTAAACGCTTATTCCCAAACTTCAATACTATCATATTTTTAATATCAAAAGTTAGTTCCATAAACCTTTTTTGGTAGCCGTTATAATCATGGACATCTTGCATCATGATATCTCCATTTCTATTTACAGCATCAGGTTTTATTGTCAAGAGAAAGTACAATGCTTTTCCATAGCTATTATAAATATCATCAAATTCCTGTTGACTAGAATTGTTTTTTTGTTTAAATTCCTTAGTTGCTAAATATTCCGTAGGTAGGTTTGACACTTCTATTGAATATCCATTTGAACTGTGTGTTCTTTTCTGTTCCGTGATTTCTGCAAGCAAATACTCTTCAGCATTGTCAATATTTATATGTTTAGGCTTTCCACAGCTAAGCAGCAGAATTAAAAAGAACAATATATTCGTGCTTTTTTTACTCATCATTGTATTGTTGATTCATATATTCTAACAACTCCTTTGTAATATTAACGGATTCTGAGCCATAGACAACATTACCATTTTGTGTTGTTCCTAGTATTAGATCATATTTTTTTTCCTTTCCAAATTTTAAAGAATAGGCATTAATTTGATTTAATGCTCCCTTCAACAAATCATTTTCCCCCACTGTGATTTTTTCTTGAATAGATTGAATGTATCTTTGCGCACTTTCATTTTGCGCTGCCAGTGAATTTTTGTGTTGTTCTTTCTGGAGAGCTGTTAATTTAGGAAAATCAAGTTCATAGCGCTTCAAAGCAATTTGAATTTCAGAATTTAATGTATCGATGTTAGCTTGCCATTTAGCTTTTACTGTTTCCAGTTTTTTTTGTGCATCAATTGTACCTTCAAATTGATAAATCAAGACACTGGAGTCAACATAAAAAATTTGCCTCATATTTGAATAGTTATAGTAATTCCATGACAGATTTATCAAAGTTAACAATAGTAATAATGGAATAATTTTCTTCATTTCTGCTTTGATTTTAAGCCAAGTAATGTAAATTTTAATGATACTGACCTAATTAGTTTTAACCCTTAATGCAGCTAAAAGAAGACATTAAAACAGAGGACTTATGATTTTTCTTCTCTAACCAATCCAAAGTTTTTATTATCAAATAGTTGACATTTGATTGCAAGATACAAAATATATATTATCTGTTGCATAACAGATTGCACTATTTTTAAAATTATAAAAATCGACTAGAAATCATACTAACCTTAGCAAATTTTTTTTTCGCCATTAGGTTCTCTTAAAAAAATGGTGTGAAATTTCAAAATGCTAAAAATTTGAATTGCTCTACTTTGCAACAAGACGACCTCCTAATAAAAATAATAAGTTTGGCTAAGCGGCAATTTGCCATAGCATTAGTTCACCTCAACATAATTCCACAATCAGGCTACGCAAAAGAAAACTCATATATTGTTTCTTTATCAACAGGCAGACTAAGCAATGCTGTTAATTTTCTATCCTTCTCTTTAGTTGACAAAATACAAACGCATTTATAGGTTTAATAACAGCTAAAATTCCAAACTTAGTAGCATCATTCAAAGTAATTTCCATTAATACTAGCTCCGCCCCACTCTACTAAAGTAAAGCCTTTCCTTTCAATCCTACTTAATACTTGAGGTGGCAAAGTTCCGATATTCTCAATTTTATCATATCCTTGAAATTCTAAAAACTACAATTTCTATATCTAAAATTGTGTATATAGGACAAGGTGTGCCAGTCATATCGGAGTCATTGTGCCACTCTAAAAGTTGATTAAACGCACTAAAACCCTTATTGGTTATACATTTTAATGTAGCCAGTTTTTCTTATTTTTATTCAGCCAAACTCTTAATTTCTCCATACTTTCAAGTCCGTTTATAATATTCTCTTTTTGGGTTTCAAAATCTTTCATCCTGTCGCATTTTCCTGAAAAAAGCCTTATAGAAAAACTTTTACTATGTTTTTTAAAAACTGCATTTTCGGGTAAATTCTCTTTCACATGTATTTCCGTTTCAATTGGAAATCCATTAAATGTAGCGTCAATATTTCCTTGTCCTAATTTATGATAAAAGACTATTCCTTTTAATTTATCATCATACAGCATTGGCCAATCACTATTGGCTGGAACAATATCTGGTTTTTTCATGCGCAAATTTGGATAATTTTCGTCCTGGAAACACCAATAGGAATGCCAAAATTTTTGAACCGGTATTGAATTTACAGGTTTGTAACCACGTCTTAATTTTTCAGATGCAATTTTCAACAATTCACTTTTGAATAAATTTCTTTTAGTTCCAGTAAATTCTAATCGTTTTACTATTTGCTCATAAGTTATAAAGCTTTCAAATTCACTTTGATTTTCACAATATAATTTTGGTGCGATTAAAATAACAAATGCTAAATCGGTTTTTCCGCTTTCAATATATTTTTCAGCACGTTTTAAATATCTTTCATTCTGTTTATCTTGAAAAGAAGCATCGAGTTTATTTTCAATTAGAATGTAGATTTTTTTATTTTCAGATGTGTAAGAAAACAAAATATCCGTTTCTCCTAATCCATAATCTGAAACACTTTTCCAAGCACCTTTATTTTCCGTAAATTTAGGAAAATTCATTTCGTTTATTAACCATTCACAGAAAGTATTATCGGCAGTTAATTCTTCCAAAAGAATTAGATCAACATCTCTTTCTTGAATTGCTTCAACTGGTAATATTTTCTCTTTCATTTTTTTTCATTCTATTGCTCTTTACTTTTTTGAGCGGACTTGCCTATTCCTATGGCAAGCAATCCAATAATAAAAACAATAAACCCAACACTTTTGGTTAAAATAAAATCTCCGTCTTCCGTTAAAATTTTGTACACAAGTGAACCCACTCCTGCAATAACCAATAACATTCCTATTTTTTGAATATTCTTCACCTTGTTAATCTTTTGAATGCCAACTTAAAACCTTCCTGAGCGGCTAAGTTAAACAAAAGAATCTAGACTACCGACTTTTTACTTTTCACGAAAGTATCGGACAGTTAACCCTAGTCTTTTACAAATAATTTATTGAACCTTCCGCCTCTTCCAAAGAATAATAAATGATAGGCACCTTTGGGCAAGTGTCGAACATCTATTGTATGCAACTCTAGTACATCAAAATCAAATTGCAATACCATTTCGCCCATTTGATTATAGAGATATCCCTTTCTAATTTCTTTAGAGAAAAACAGAAGATCCTTAAATGGATTTGGATAAATATTTGGTTCGTCCTCTAAGGGAAAGTAAACAACTTTAATGGTAGAATATTCAAAATATCCATCTAGATCAATTTGCTTCAACCGATAATAATTTGCGCCAGCTAAAGGACGTAAATGTTTGTATTTATAATTTCTATTTGCGCCTCTTTCTATAATGAATCCTATTTTGAGCCAATCCAATCCATTACTGGAATGCTGAACTTCAAAACCTTTATTATTATTCTCGAAAGCTGTCACCCAGTTTAGTAAAATATTATTTCCATTTTTTCTAGCAGAAAAATCCAAAAAGGTGACTGGTAAAGGAGCTAAAATTTCAAAAGCACCGATATCAAAACTAGGCCCTTGAGGTCGTGCAGTCCCATCAAAATCAAAAAGAGGTGCGCCGATTGAAGTGCCGTTATCAATACATGGACTTCCTGCCGTTAAATGATAATCTCCAGCGGCAGCATCCACAAATAGAGGATTGTCAGAAATAATATGCTCTCCAACTGGTGCCGCAAATCCATTACTAAAAAAATCGCAATATTGATAGCTGCAATCTAATGGTTTCGACCCAATCACCAAATCATCTACATCCTGAATAATACAGTTGATAAGTTGATTGTTAATATTACTTCTTTCACTATTAAAAAGATAAGTAGCCTTGTTAATTACACAATTGGCTAGTTTATTATTTTCAGCGGAACCTGCTATTCCGTATGCGTTGAAGTCAATTACCGACTGAGCATCACTAAAAATACAATTATTAAAAACATTGTCTTTTCCAGCATAATCAGCATCTTCCCCCACCGCTAAAAATTGAATACCGATATCGCAATTATCAGAGATACAAGAGTTAAATTCATTAAAACTGGCTCCATCGCGAACCATAAATGCGACAGTCCCTTCTGAAGCACCGCCGAGCGCTATACAATTTCTAAATTCATTATGCTTAGCTGTTGACCAACGCACACTAAAACACCCCGATTCCATATTTTTGACGGTACAGTTTACAAACAAATTTTGCTCCCCACTATCTTTAACTTCCAACCCATGTCCAACATCTTCTAAATCCCCTACTCTTTCGGCATAACAATTACTTACCGTATTATTATTTCCATTTAATACTATAAAATAATCCATTGAAGTGTATTCATTATTTGCCACAAAAACACTTTCATCGCTATAAACTTTACAATCTTCAATGAGATTATTATTGCCTCCTAAATCCATTCCGGCTCCTGTCGCATTAACAATTAAGCAATTTTTAATAATATTATCATTTGCATTCTTAGTTCCTATAGCCGTTGAATAAGACCAACCAATATTCTTTAAAAAGATATTCTCCAATGTATGATTAGAATTAATGGAATTAGCATTAGAAATACTTATGCCTTGCAAATTATTGGTAATCTGAATATTTTTTATTGTAATTGAATAGCTATCAATCAATTCAATTCCACCGCCTGTAGTCCTATCATTGTGGTTATATAGTGGCATAATAGAAGCGTCCACCTCATCTCCATATACAAAATTAAGGCTGTTGATATCATCAGGCACTACTTGATAGCCAATAAAAGAAATTGGTGCATCATTTACAGCATAGTTCTTTTCTATTTCAAACGCCTCTGTACCATAATCCCCTGCTTTGATATAGACCATATCGCCTCCAGTCACAGGGCTTACGGACGAAGCTGCATAACTAAAGGTTCGCCAAGCAGTAGCTTCCGACAGCCCGTCATTGCCATCATTTCCAGCCAGAGACACAAAGTAGATCGTTTGAGCTTGCGCAAAAATATAAACCAACATCATCAAGTTCACAAAAAGAAATTTCTTCATCATCTTCTTCATTTTATTAAGCCGGTCTATGCCTTTGCTGTCAGGCAAGCAAGCTTCACAATACACAAATAGTAAAATTATTCAGACTCATTTGTCCAAAAATATCTACCAAACTTCTTAGTTGCTAAAATACAACTCTAAATGGAGATGACCAAATATTTAAGCTAGAACTTAATGTTGAACAAATCCAAAATGTGCAAATCTATCGTGCTCCAAAATCGGACAGGTTATTAATATAAAACCTCTGCGAGGAGAGTTAAACACTACAAAATACAAGTAGAATTACCATAACTTATTGATTAACAGTGTATTATATTTGTGTTTTAAAAAACTAGCTCTACAAAGCAGAAAATATGTATTTTTTTTCTATTTCAAAAAATATTATTTTGCATCAACAAAAACAATAAAACATGTTATTTCGACCTATTTTCTTTTTTGTTTTAGTCATTTTTTTTAGTTTGTCTCCGGCTACTGCTCACTCCTGCTTACCAGGTGGTATCACTTTTAAAACACAAGCAGAGATTGATAACTTTTCTATTGATTATCCAGGATGTACGACCATTGAAGGAAATATAGACATCTCCAATACGAACATTACCAACTTAGATGGCTTAACTAATATAACTTCTGTTGGGGGAAATTTAAGAATTACTTACAATGACGCCCTAGTCAATCTAGCTGGCCTGGATAATTTAACTTCGGTTATGGGAGATTTAAAAATTCTTTCCAATTACGGCCTAGTCAATCTAACTGGTCTGGATAATTTAACTTCGGTTGGTAAAGATTTAAAAATTTCTTACAATGACGCCCTAGTCAATCTAACTGGTCTGGATAATTTAACTTCGGTTGTGGGATTATTGTCCATTTCTTTCAGTGACGGTCTAGTCAATCTAACTGGTCTGGGGAATTTAACTTCGGTTGCGAAAGATTTAGACATTTTTTATAATAACGGCCTAGTCAATCTAACTGGCCTGGATAATTTAACTACGGCTGGATATGTAGACATTTCTAACAATGCAGCCCTAGTCAATCTAACTGGTCTACAGAATTTAACTTCGGTTAAATATTTAGATATTTCTTCCAATATCAGCCTAGTCAATCTAGATGGCTTGGATAATTTAACTTCGGTTGCGGGATATTTTGACATTTCTCACAATGGCGCCCTAACTGATTGTTGTGCTATCCAGGACTTACTTTCTACTTCGGGGGCAATTGGTGGTCCTATTTTCATTTATTCTAACCCATCAGAATGTAGTAATGAAAATGAAATTTTAAATGCTTCGTGCGGTCCATCTATGTCTATACAAAGTTTTGCACCTTGCATTAATGCGTCCAATGGCAGCATGCAAATTACAATTACTGAGTACGATGCCATTCCTTTCTATTATGCTTGGGAAAGAGAGCAAGACAACCAGACCGGAAGTGGCGTCAGCCAAGACAATTTATTCCGTATCGACGGATTATCTAGCGGAACTTACAACGTCACTGTAACTACACCAAAACCAGATACTATTATCAAACAAGGCATTGTCATAACTGAAATTCTTGGAAATATTTTTGAGATTATCGGAATTACCTCGACAAATAGTTCTAATGGTTTTAGTAACGGTAGTATCTCCTTGGACATCAATGGGGGAACGGCACCTTATTCTTTTTCTTGGTCTGGTGTTACTTCTGGTAGCCAAAGTGGTATTTTAGTCAATACCTTTACTATCCCCAACCTTACACAAGGTGAATACTTTATTACCATCAGTGATGATGTGGGTAACCAACAATCTGTGGCTATCTCTCTACTGGATGAGACAGTACCAATATTCCCTTGTACGGAGCCACTAGATATTGTTATACTCAATGATGTGTCTGGCTCGGTGGATCAAACGGAGTACGCTGAATCAAAGCAGTTTTTTGTTGATTTTTTGGAAGCGGTCAATATTGGTAGTGGCTCGGATGAAAGCAGAGCAGCCATCGTAGAATGGTCTGGCCCTGACAATCAAGCTATAAAAATACCCATAACAGGAGCACTCAGTTCCTTACAAGATTATTTGAACTTTCAGAAATCCTTGGATGGCGGAACCTACCCACATCAAGCGATGACCTTTGGTGAAAATTATCTTTTGACGGAAGGGCGACCCGATGTGGCGAAAGTATTGATTCTTTCCACGGATGGATCTGGCGGTCAAATAGCTCCATCTTTAATTGCTCTAGCAGATGAATTAAAAGCGGATGGTTTTCATATTGTGACCATTGCTTTTGATGAGGCTTTCGCTGAAAATACAACTAGAAATATTTTAACGAAAGTAGCTTCTATACCTCAGTTAGCACCAGGTGCTCCTGCTTACGCTGAACTCAATGAAAATCTAGCCGTCAATATCGTCAATCTATATCTGTGCCCTATAGATCCGGGTAGCACAGCTACTGCTTATTTTAATAGAGATGGAGCAATAGATATTTTGGATGTTGTACCGATCGGAAACTGTCCGTTCCCTGTTGAGGTAGAAATCACCTTTACCATCGAAGCCTTGCGAGAACTATCGCTTCCATCTGGCACGCCTATTACTTTTTATCATAATGACCCGAATCTGTTTGCCGCTACAAAAATCATGACTTGGCTGATGCCTTGTGCACTACCAGCTGGCGAGGCTGAGACATTTACGGTTGTGCTTCCAGTGACCACCCCGAGTAATATTTTCGCTGTACTGAATGATGACGGAAGCACGTCGCAACCGATTCAGTTTCCCATTACCGCCATAGATGAAATCGCTTTTTCCAATAATATCGACAATCAATCCATCTGTACAGAAAACAAAGCAACGCTTCAGGCCTTTAAACAAACTTCTACACCTATTCCCGTATGCGATACGATGGTGGTTTATACGATTGATGTTTGCAATATTAGTGCTGTGGATGCCTCTGATGTAACGGTAACAGATCATTCACCGACCGGCTTTGTATTGGTCAACACTATTTTTAATAATAATGGCTGTGCAACGGAGAACGCTGGGAGCTATGACATTCCAGCTGGTTGTTGTATTTCGTTGACGCTCACCTATGATGCCGGTAATGCCCCATTGGATTTTTATTCCATCCAAGATGTGGATCTGGCTGGTCCAGCCAATCAGACCTATATAAATCTTGACGGAAGTAAGACATCAGCAGAAGATGTATTGATTAATGGAAGTTTGGATTGCCCATCTTCTGTTGTCGAATTTTCGAAAGAAGTCAATGTAGTGGAATCTTGTGATGATGCGTTTTTGGTCTATAAATTTACCATCAATAATGAAATGAATATACCGCTTCAAGGTATTGTCTTTTCGGATGTATTACCCGATCCTTGTATATGGGCTTTTGAACCCTATTTGCAAGAAGGACTAAGTATTGGTAATACGAACATTTCAGGCAATACTGCTACTTTTGTTATTGATGAAGTACAGCCCAATACGGTCGCTACTTTCTATATGGATGCAGGACTAAGTATCTGGCCAAACGATGGCATATTGACCAATACTGCTTCTATAAGCAATATCCCTGACATCGATAATGGTGGGCTTAAAACATTGACTACCAATACCGTATCTACAACCATCCTGGCTTCTCCTGTAATTACTTTGCCCGATACTATTTTTATTTCAGCGACCGCCAATGAGATTGAATTAGATGCCCAAATCACTGCGGGTACCAATATAACATGGTCTTCATCTGGCGATGGCCAATTTTCTGATATTAATAATTCAACTACAACTTATTATCTAGGCATACAGGATACTATCAGCAAGGAAGTTCATTTGTTTGTTTCCACAAAAAATGATTGTCATGAGTCCGGTCAAAATGTGGTGGTCATCATAGAAGCATGTAGCTTAACTATTGATAATATTACTATTGGCGATTGTGACGACAATGGAACAACCAGTGACAATAATGATGATACTTATCTTGTAGCTTTCAATTTATCTGCGGTTAATTCAGGAGCCAATAACACTTACTCCGTTAGTGATGGAACTAATCAATTTGGCCCTTTTAACTATAACTCCGAGCAAAGTATAACACTTCCGGCTGATGGCGTAGAATACACCTTGGTCTTTACTGATACAGAATTCGGTTATTGCTCCATCCAAAAAATTGTCAGCCAACAACCATGTTCTAGTTCTAGTCCATGTGAGCTAACTATTGATAATATTACTATTGGTGACTGTGATGACAATGGAACAAGTAATATTTTAGATGACACCTACCTTGTAACTTTCAATTTATCTGAGGTTAATTCAGGAGCCAATAGCACTTACTCCGTTAGTGATGGAACTAATCAATTTGGCCCCTTCAACTATGAAACGACTCAACAAATCAGCTTATCTGCTAATGGCTTAACCTACCAACTAAGTTTTGCAGATAGTCAAATTGATAATTGTTTGATACATCAACCTGTTAGGCAACACGCTTGTTCAAACGAAATTCAATCTGACCTTTTTGTTCCAAATGCTTTCTCCCCGAATCATGATAGAATCAATGACTATTGGGAAGTATATCTAACAGATGCCAATACGAAAATACTTTCTTGTAGACTTTTTGACCGATGGGGTAATATGATTTTTTATGCTAAAAATGATAATTATTTTCGGTGGGATGGAAAGCATAAAGGTAAAGACCTTCGTGCAGGCGTGTATGTCTATTCCATTGAGTATCAAGTAACTGGGAAGGAACTTACCAAAATTGTCAAAGGTGATTTGACGCTGGTTCGGTGATCCTAAATTCAAATAACTCCTCCACTCCCTCAAATTGTTTAAACTTTCTATCACTTCATCATCATTCGTTATTCATCATTCGATATTCGTTATTCCTCTTGTTCAAACCCAAATTGCGATATAAAAATCCCAATCTTAATTAAACTATCAATCGTGCTATCACTTCATCATTCGTTATTCATCATTCGATATTCGTTATTCCTCTTGTTCAAACCCAAATTGTGATATAAAAATCCCATTCTTAATTAAACTATCATTCGTGCTATCACTTCATCATTCGTTATTCATCATTCGTTATTCGTTATTCCTCTTGTTCAAACCAAAATTGCGATATAAAAATCCCATTCTTAATTAAACTATCATTCGTGCTATCACTTCATCATTCGAAATTCATCATTCGTTATTCGTTATTCCTCTTGTTCAAACCCAAATTGCGATATAAAAATCCCAATCTTAATTAAAACTATCATTCGTGCTATCACTTCATCATTCGTAATTCATCATTCGTTATTCGTTATTCCTCTTGTTCAAACCCAAATTGCGATATAAAAATCCCAATCTTAATTAAAAC
>JAUTBZ010144007.1:0-10293 GCA_032361785.1 Lepetodrilus galriftensis
TCAAAAACGCCTATTTTATAAATATCTTGCAGTTTCCGTAAATGGACACATAAAAAATACTCGTTAAACATGAAAACTCACATCGACAAAATCTCTAAATTTGAACCCTACGCGGCTTACGCCATATTGGATGCGGGTAGCGGTTCTCCCCTGTGCTGGTTGAGCTGTGAGTCCAAGGGTGTATGTGACTTAATTTGACCTACTAAATGCTCTAGCGAACAGCTTATCACCTGTGACGTCACCAGCTCCCAAATGCATACGGCTTTGAGAGGGACATAGCAGGACTTGTTTTCTCATTTGATAATTAAAGCATTATCTTAGTCAGATTTTATAAACAATAAACCTTGGATCATAATGATTGAAAACACATTATCAAACAGTTTTTATTTACAAGTCTCGAATGTTTGCATGTAGGCCTAGAATACTGATCATGACGCTGTGAACAAAATTGTTTACAGGGATTACTGTCTTGCAATCATGTGCACGGTCTGTCGATAGTTTGTTCATGATAATCACACTTGGCAATCTTTAACATTCTCCCTGCTGAATAAAATCAAAGTGTTCTATTTCTGCATGTCATCGGGCAACTTAACTCGTCTTCAGCAGGGAGAGGGTTAAAGCACACACCATACTGCTACCAAACTTTATAACAACAAAATAAATAAAACTTGTTGAATATTTCTCCTAATATGTCGTATAAATAAACACAGCGAATATAAAAAAAGAATATACGATTCGTAGATGGTCTAGATCTACATTCTGATATTCAGTGCACCAAATACATGAGCGAAATGTTGCAGCCCTAGTTGTCCGTTTTACTGCTTTCAGTTTCAAATTCATACTCGGAAGGATGTGAAGCTCTGTATGCATACATTTATCATTATACGTTCACTAGATGATCTGCATTAAGAGCCTTTCACAGACAATATTGCCGTTCTCAGAAGAACGCACACTCTATTTTTCTGCCTGTCGCAGTTCTTGTTCTTGCGCAAACATACAAACTCTGTGCATCGTGTTAACGGAATCAGCAGTGAGGTAGGCGTCGCTATACTGTGTGGAGCTTAGACGAGATCTCGCAATCATGTACGAGATTGATAATGGCCGCGCTCAGTGTTGTACACATAATCTCTGATAATCATGTATCCTATGTAATATTATAAATAAGAATGAGAGTATTTTCACTCGCCATGCAGGACCACCAAATAATGAATTCTACTAGTCCTTGCCACAATTCACTCGTCACGGGCAATAGGACTACCGTTAATTTTGATCGCTGCTTTGTTAAACAAGGTCGCAGACTTGAGATTACTATTATTCAATCCAAATCAGTGTCTCTTTTCTGAAACAAGAAACAATCCTCGAGGTGAGCAAAATGTATAAATAGATATAGAACGATTAATAGTCGACTACCGACTCCCAACTAGTCGACTAGCACTTTTCATTAGGTGGTGTCACTAGGGATGTATGACGTTTCGCCCCTGAATGATTACGCCCCCAGTCATTTCACCCCCACTGAAGTTGTTTCGCCCCCACCATATATTTTCAAAAGCCCCGTTCGCCCCCACATTTTGAGTTCATTTACCGTATCATTTTCGTTCGCCCCCACCATATATTTACTGTACTGTACTTTACGGTACTGTACTGTCATCACACTTACAAATAACTAAAGACATGTGATGAATGGCGCGGTGGATCAAACGCTCCCGATTGCGGTGGGAGTGAACGAAGGTTGCGAAGGTTTCGAATAAATGAGGTGGGGGCGAAAGAAGCTTTCGAAAAAATGTGGTGGGTGCGAACAGGTCCATGGCCTGGGAGCGAAATTGTTCAGGGGCGAAAAAAAGAGTTTAGGAGCGAAACGTCTGCCACCCATTAGTTGGTACACAGGTACTTAACCCTCTCCCTGCTAATTTAAGTACAGGCACAACACTTTAATATCTCTCATTGCCTACACCATGGAGAGAGTTAATGTAAACAATTGTAGAGCATTGTCATCAGTACTTATTCAGTTCAATTTACCTTGATATCCTGAACAGTTTCATTTCCAGTCACCTCAAGGGTGTAGGTCTGGGAGCAACGCACAAAGATCTGCATCTTTATTACACAATCTGCAAAAAAAGGAAATATTTTATAAATAATTGAAAATGAACATTGTAAATAATTGGAAATGATTTCCTGGAGGTATTCTAAGCACCAGCGACAATTTACTGGACGAAACTTTACTAACTAGAGCAGGCATTGGATCATTGTCATAACTGAATCGGAAAGACAACTCCAGCGATAGAAACTTACCATTAAAACTTGTTAGCCCGAATAGTGATAGAAATAACAAATATTCACAAAAAGCATGAATTTCTAACGAACGTGTTAATTTCTATCCCTGCAACTCCCATAGACATCAATCCTGGGTTCAAAATTGGAAGTAAAATATGACAGCGGATTCAAACACAGTGATGTCTTATCTGTCTACTCGAGGAGAATTTGGAGATTTAGTGTTCCGCAGAAGTTGGATAATGGCAGGATAATGGCCGGTGATATGAGTAATACTCAGCAGTGTTCGAATTAATAGGGGGTCCGGTGGTCATTTGAAAATCTGCAATGTTAAAGGTATCTGTGTGACCCCCTGAAAATTACAGATTTTACCACCTTTAAAATTGGGCCTATGGAGAATGACCTCCTTATTATTTTCATTATTTCGAACACTGTAAATGATTGGACTATTTTTATTATTATTGCTATTATTATATTTATTATAATCATCATTATTATTATTATTATTGATCTGACAGGGAAAGGGTTAACAATAAAATATCCAGCCGATGACCACACCGACATACTCGAATAATGTTGTCATGGCTACGCGACAAATCACTTAACATTTTTTATCCTGATGAATAAAAACCACGCCACTGTGTCGACCATATCCATGGCTGAGAGGACGAGTACCAGAGAGACGACATTCCCCGATAACAACCTTGTATTACGACGAAATCATTGAGCTGTGACCGAGAAAAATTAGTGCATATATATTGACCAGATGCGAAACCGAAACTTGAACATTGCACGCCAATCTGCAAAAGCAGCTAACCGTGAACCAGGATTTGTTCGGTGGAACTGGGGTTTAACATCCGCTTTCAAAATTACTTCACACATATCATGACTTGTGTGTATTGTGTGTATATGCCCTGTTTGCACTAGGTCATATTTCCACCTGCCGGACAGCGATAGTGAGTGAGTGAGTGAGTGAGTGAGTGAGTGAGTGAGTGAGTGAGTGAGTGCGTGAATATGGAGTTTAACATCGCTGCGGGAATCTTTAACCCATTTGCGACGATAAAAGCAATTAATTATTTTACTATACCGTATGTGTTAAAAACGGGACAGCGACAGAAACTAACTTTAATAGCCTGAATAGTGATACAAATAACAAATATGAATATCTAATATCATAAGCGTATTTGTAAGACCCTTCAAATTGTGTTTTTGACCTGGAACTTTTTTTTTACACATATACAGCAGCTTGGCGTATACCATGCGTGAAGTCACTGTGTGAGGTAATGTAAACAAAATCAAAACATGTTCAAACTTCAAAGAGAATTTCAAACACTAGGGAGTCTAGGCTCTTTAAGCATATCGATTAAACTCGGCTAACTACTGTGATTATATATTTTTGTTTAAAAAGTATGTGCCAGATTGCTTATTTGACCATGAAATACAAACATATTGACGACAAAATACTGAGTTCCCATCTCGGCAGACTACCGCAGAATGCTTACTTGATTATGATTAATTCACAGATCGCAATGACATAAAACGACTGACATTTACCAGGTGTCGTCTTCCTGGCGACATAAGAATGGAGTGGGTCACAGACACGACTGTCTTATCAAGGGAACCCTGTGTGTCTCATCCTACCTGTCACAAAGACATACATCCTCAAGAAGTCAGCAAGGTGTCGAATTCGGACATCGGAATTCGGCAATGGCCGATTGATGAGAAACCGGGAAATTTATTAAAACGCACAGATGGTGCGGGAAATTTATTAAAACCTGTGGATGGTCTGGGAAATTTATTAAAACCTGTGGATGGTCCGGGAAATTAAAACCTATAGATGATCTCTATCTCTATCTTACAGGGTTTTCCTTATATTACACTATGTAAACAATACAACTGATCCGTGTTCATATCTTTGTCTTACACATGCCCGAGGTTGCGAAACTTTTCTGAGTACAAAGTTTTGTTCACAAATCCCCAAGCAAAAATTGAGGAGCATGAAATGAAACTCAGAAAGGTGTTTTGACCTTGGGGCTTGGTTTGCCATAAGCTTGCAAATTAGTGAGTGAAAATGATCCACAAATCGTGTTTCACATATACTGTATATTAGTAATTTTATATTAACCCTCCCCCTGCTGTATTAGACACACACACAGCTTATTTAGGCATCTCCAGCATGGAGAGGGTTAAATTAATATTTCATTAATAAAATACTATCTGTCTTAAACTTTAAAAATTATTTTTGTACCCATTACAAAAGATTTCGTGAATAATTTCCGCAACAAGATTGTAAAACATTCATATTTTGCACCTTGGCAAAAGAAAATCTCATAAACCCAAGCAAAATGGATAACGGTTCATATTTTGTTTTCAAGGATAAATAATAGAATCTCACAAATCCAAACGAGATGGTCAAATGTTCATAGTTTGCGTTTTTACTGAAATCTCATAAACCCAAACATTCTGGACAACTTTCTCGGAATGTATGAATTTCCGGGAGTGTTATGATTATTGAGTGGGACTGGGGATACATGAAGATACGATTGATAACAGCTCTATTTAATATTTAATATTTATCAAACATAAAACAGCCACCAATCCAAATATGTATTTCTAAAAAACCGACACTATGTCAAGTCTTCACCATCAACGTGGGAATTCCTAACATATTTGAGCCATATGTTTTGATATCCGTGGCCATGTGGTCAAATTTAAGGATTTTCAAAGTGATAATCAGCATGATTTCAGTGTCCTTAGTAATAGTTCCCCATGGTACAACTATCAATGACTATAGGATCAGAATGCAGCTAGTGCAAATGTAATAGGACCATGTGGATCCTGGGATTCGAACCAGAGCTGCCTGGATTGTGAGTCCGACACTCTGTTATGTGGACTGCCTGCCAGGAATAAGTTGATGTAGGCCCTACATGTTGGGTGCCATTGTAACAGGATTATGTAGACCTAGAGATTCGAACCCGAGCTACCTGGATTGCGAGTCCGACACTCTGCGGACTCAGCCGATGGGTCAAGACGAGTCGCAGAATTTTATATCGCGCATAGCTACATTCTTCCCCTTCGGAATATCCAGTTACTTCTAAGCCATCAGGGGAATTGGGAATTCTCTGTGGGACAATTTCAGCGAGAACAGCCTGCCAGGAATAACTCAATGTCCACGTCGGGCGCCATTGTAACAGGACCATGTCGATCCTGGGATTCGAACCAGGGTTGCCTGGATTGCGAATCCAACACTCTATGCATTAGCTAAAGGATCACAACCACTTCTCTATATACTGCATCACTAGCCCTGGAAATTACAAAACTCTTTGAGCACGATTTCATGCTCAAGCTCAAATTTTATAAGAGTTAAGCATGAAATCGTACTAAAAAAAGTTCCATAATCTTGGGACTGGGCTCTCTCTAACCACCAGGCCCCGAGATTACGAAACTTTCTGAGCACAAAAACGTACTCAGACTATGACGTCACATGACGTTTTATGAACACAATTCTGAGTTGAGTACACATCTGTACTCAGAAAAGTTTCGTAATCTCGGGGCCTGGAGGGTTAATCAGAAAAAGTTCCACAATCTCGGGACTTGGCCCTCTCCAACAGACAAAGAGTTAACCAGAGTCACCACTCTACAGGGCATCTCTGGTTACCCACAGCATTGACAAGGTTAAATCTTGTCTTCCTGTCCGGACCGCAAGGCGTACGCATACATACGACTTCTTGCTTTATTTGATCAACTCTTACTTCGTCGGAATGCGGCATTGTCCTTATCAGAGAGTGTGTGCCACTTATTTACTCACGACTGTAGTCGTTGTGTCTGAGCTGGAAAGGGTGGGGGAAGTTGAGAAACCACTGTGTGTGGGAGACATCTAGGGCAGCATGGACAGTAGGGTGTACAAATATTTGCAGTTCGGACGAGAAACAGTACGTCTTTTGACCTATTTGACATCTTCCTGCTCGAGTACTGTAATCATTGGTCTATTATTGTGGCATTGTATTATATAGGGTACGTCCAGTTGTAATTTCCAGCATACCTAAAGACATCTTTTAACCCTCTCCCTGCTGAAGACAACCCGGAGATGCCCCAAGAAGCTGTGCTTTTGTCTAATCCAGTAGGGAGAGGGTTAAACATAAAAATATACAAATTTTATCTGTCGCAGGAGTAAAAAAAAAAACACTAAAAAAAATATAAAAAACACTAGTCCAATTTCCATTCAAAGATTGCCATCTTAACTGTACTTGGACTATGAAAAATACATACAACATCATATAATTTTACTAAATTATATGAAAAATAGAAGGAACATTAACATCAAGAGTCCTCATAAGACAAACTCGCAGTGTCCAATATGCACAGAATACATGTGCGTTGTGTCATGGATGAAAGCACACTAACAACAACTGTCTGAGGCGCTGTAGCACTAATGTGCATGTTTATCATCTATTTTGCATTACATCTTTGCTACAATCACTGTAAAGTATTCTGGTGATTGTGATAAGCATTCTAATACCATTACACTACACTACAATGTACATTATATCTCTGACACGCACACGCATTTTCTGCAGGCATTCGAAACTCCGAACTGGCCTGATTACTGCACCTAAAGTCTCATGGTCATTCAGGTGCAAAGGTCAAGTTATATATCCGCGTAGGTAGATGTCGCACTTGTTAATTTGTTTACCAGACCTGCTGGTCAGCCTGGGTCAAACGCTTGATTGACCCTCCCCATGTCACAGGACACAGCTGACTGACCCACAGCTATAGGCGGAGAGTGTTAGCACTATTAGGGGCAATCACAGACCGTCGAGGTGATTTATGATGGGTCTTTAGATCACTCTAATGGGGTTCTGATCATGCTAGTGTATCAGTGAGTGAGTGAATATGGAGTTTGGAGTTTATTGGAGTGTATAAGAGAGATCTCACATTCTCAACCCCTGAGGATAATTTAGAACCTAATTTGTTAACCTATGGTGAATGCTGGCTACTCAAATGTTGATAAATATTGCCTTAAAACAGGGCTCAAAGTTACACATTTTAACAAGGAGCTAAAAATGCTGAAAACAATTGAAATATGGGTCATAAAATGCGAAATTAAGTCGCCATGGTGACAAGATTAAGTTGTCATGGTGACCAAATTAGTTGCTCAATTGATCCCTGCTTAAAATAATGTCCATATTCATTCTCATCATGTGAATTTAATCCAGATTTGGTTAATTGACGTTCATACGAATTTGTATCAAGCGACCCCTTAATTTCACGATCCTTAATTTAACGGAAAACTTCCATGCCCAACATGGACACAACATTCTTCAAAAGGCCATCAACATACCACAGCGATATCTGCTTAGTGTCTTAACAACCTACGCAAGGTTGCAAGGTCGCACTGCAGAGCAACACGAAACAAGGAAAAGACAACCCTGTGTCGACTCTCCAGCAGCCTGTGCACTACTACACCGAGTCGCCACGAGTTTGCAATGTTCAGTCGACTTAAAGCGACACTCCCATTTCATTTTCAAACTGCTCTCGCACCTCCTGGATAAATCCGAGCCTACATACTTTGAAGGCCAGAACGCGGCTGCGATTTCGTGTTTCGAGAAGTTAAAATGTTTTAAGCTGTAGTCGTAATTCCGAGAAGTGAAGCCACTTTAACACTTGTACTTATAACTTGACAATCAAACATCTACGTTAATAGCATGACAGTTGGACATCAAGGTTAGATGTATGTTTGAAAGATTTAGTAGATTAACCGAGGCCAGCCGACTTGGTGAAATACTGTCTATGACTGAAGTGGACTCATGGGAGATACCGTAGTCACGTAATCATGTCTATGGTCTATGTAATATATTGAAAAAGACAAAAGTTACCCAGAGCTGAGAATATGGAGAGTTAACTGGCTGGAACAATGGACATTTTGTTGTTCTCGAGCTGATAATAAATTTGAAGGGTTTCAGATTACTTTCCTTCAGGTAGTTGGCAAATTTTGATAAAGGCCTTTCAACTTTTTCCTAGTTTAACATAGTTTTTATTGTTTAATCTACAGTATTTTAAAAAGGCAAATTTTGACAAAGGCCTTTCAATTTTTCATAGTTTTAACAGTTTTTATTTTTTTAATATGTTTTATATATATATATTTTTTTATATTGAGGTTTAGATCCATTTTCAAGATCCTTTCATTTATATCATGGCTTGTCAGTTTGGACATACAGTACTGTATGAAATAACATGACATTAATAATAAATAAAAGGAAACCTTACTTCCAACCTTAACTATAGACTACACCATTGCCAAGGTTGACGTTTCAGTTACCGCTGTCCATGACAGGGTACAAAGTCGTGTTCCATAGAACTACCTTAACGATAACGTGCAATTCCAATATACGCTAACACCGAGTTAAGACTCTCATAGCGCTACGATTGTTCTGCGGAACAGAGACCTGGGGCCCCGTTGCTCAGAACTAGTGTAGCTACAACTATTGTAAGGTCAACGCTTTCTATTGTGGCAGAAACCCAGTTACAACTATTGTAACGCTACAACTGTTCTGCAGAACAGAGACCTAGACAGTTAAATTTTCTAGCCATTTTCAATGTTAAATCGTTCCAGTTCATGCTATATGTCTGTCATTAGGGCAAGAACATCTCTTTGCTATTTATAGCCCCAATCAAACTCATTGAATGACAATAGCCTGAGGTTATTATATTAGAGTTTCTGTGTCAGTGAGAAGACATCGCCCGTTTGTATCATGTAAGTTGCATGTATGGTGATCATGTACTCTTCAAATCTGTGTGTGATGCCTCCAGCTATGTAGAACTGTCGTGACTGGACGAGATATTAACAAACACCACAATGTGGTCCAAACCGACACTTTTTTCATGACGTTCTCAACAGGGAGGAGGCTACACGCTGTTGAGTCTCCCGTAATCTAGACACAATCCCTCATTGCATGAATCAAAACTCCAGAAAGCTTTACTGGAAAGCATTACTGGACACAGTTTTGTCCAAACCGACACTTTCTTCATGGCGTTCTCAACAGGGAAGATGCTACATGCAGTTGAGTCGCCCGTAATCTACACACAATTGCACATCTCACGATCCAGATCTCCAGAAGCCTGTATAGGACAAGATGTGTACACGAGCTGCCCACACTGATAAGTCTCTCAACAGGGAGGATGCTACATGCGGTTGAGCCTCCCGTAATCTACACACAATCGCATATCTCACGATTCAGACCTCTAGAAGCCTTTACTGGATGAGATGTGTACAAATACCACAGCCTGCCCAAACACCAACAATCTCATCACGACGTGCTCAACAGGGAACAGGCTACATGCTGTTGAATCTCCACAAATCTAAACACAATCGCACATCTCACGATTCAGACCTCCAGAAAACTTTACTGGAGAAGATATGAATAAATACCACAGCCTGTCCACCGACACTTTCTTCATGCAGGGAAGAAGCTACATGCTGTTGATCCTCCTGTAATCCATGCACAATCACACACTGCATGATTGAGGTTTCCAGAAATATTCTTTTGTACTGCGAATTGTTAACTATAACCAAGGTTATACAAGTCACTAAATACTGATCAACAAGCTAGTATCATCATAATTATCATCATCATCATCGACATCATCATCGTCAGCATCATCATCATGAAGTCAAACTGTCAAATTATTTATGAACATAAATTATAATTAATATGTTTTAAATAAAAAATAAAATTATTTTCATGCATGGGGGTGGGATTGGTGAGAGGCCTTTTATTATTCTAAGCAATAAAAATGAAGCACTCTGGTCACGAAGATGTCAACAGAAAGTTGTCAAATACTGAGTGACAGACAAATGTTTAATCTTGAAGACCGAAAACACATCGTAATCCTAGTAGCTGACCACAGTCACACATACGGTAACATGAACTTATCGCATATAATGGCTCACGGGCCGGGGGGGGGGGGGGGGGGGGGGGGGGGGGGGGGGGGGGGGGGGGGGGGGGGGGGGGGGGGGGGGGGGGG
>JAUTBZ010144018.1:0-12466 GCA_032361785.1 Lepetodrilus galriftensis
GATAATCTGTCGAAATGTTGTCGGTCGCCAAATGTTTTCTTTTGTCTTCTGTCTTCTGTCTGTTCGGGCACTTTACGAAAGACAGCTCTTCCGGAAGATCCGTCTGTTTTAGGAAGAGAGCCAAATCGCACGGGGCTCAGAAACATATGCAAAGTTGCGGGAACAAGTTCGCAATTCTTTGCACTTCTGACTAGGGTTGAAAGGGGTAGGAAATTGGATACTAGAGTACACACATTGAACTTGAAGGTACTCGACGAGTACTCGGCTGCAAGTCGCTAAGCTCCTTGCACTCGGCCAAATAAGCGATTTCCTGACTTTTTCGATCGTATTTATCACCTATAACGCTTACTAAAGTCTAAAAGTAAACTAATTAAAAAAATTAAAAAATATATATCTAGACTATATTTTAAATTGTAATGTGTGTGGATATAAAATTGGATGTGTGGATATAAAATAATTTTCTAACAAAATTTATGACAAAAAGAGAGACGATAACGATACAGTAATACTTAATTTAATTATTCCTGTCATTACAAAGGGGAGATCACTCTCGAATACTCGAGTATCAATTTACTACTCGAGTAGTACATGCACCCGACCCGTACTCGAGTACCCGGTGTACCCGTTCTAGCCCTACTTCTGACTATAGTGGACGTTTATACTTATGGTGAATTCGAAAATACATTTCTTGCAAAGGTCTGGTCCACCGTCCTCCAGTGAGCCCGATGCACGCTCAACAGGAAGTACACATTTGTTTCCAGCTATTCGAGGCCCAGGTGCCCGTTGCACGACGCTCTTGTAGGCTACAGCTATTGTAACGTCAACGCATTCTATTGTGGCGGGAGCCCAGTTACAACTATTGTAGTACTACAAGAGCGTCGTGCAACGGGCTCCAGCTCCATAGTCATAAGGTCATTGAACGTAACGGATTTGCTTAGTTATCTAGCCTACATCACCATTCCATTTCATACATTATCATCAAAAATAAGTCCCCACTCCCTCTCCATCACGGATGCAAATCAGACCCCATAAGCACACGCGTATTCTTCTTACGTGCGCATTAAGTGATTCGCCGGATGTGCCAGAATCGTTGAATGACAAAGACTCGTATCTGATGGGCATTGCCACCTACATATCGAGATTCCGACATTTTGGTCGCGTCTCTTCATTAGCGATATCAATGATTGATTCCCGGAAGGGAGGAATTATAACTGTCAGATTCAGTTGACGAGCGAATCGAGAAACACTCAACATCAGCAGCATGAATAGTGTTATGTCCAGGGCTCGAGTATAGTGCCAACCAAATGTCGTGTTTCTGTGCTCAAGTTCTTCGTACTTGTTCAATAAAGTTCATAATGCAGTTCATGTGATACGCTCTTCTTCAACATATTATCATGTCATTTGGAACCACATGAAAATCTCTGCCGGACTATATATCAGATTTGCTAGCTCTTTACATCACTTCAAGGCACAGCTCAAAACTGTTCTATTCAATTCCTATTTTATAAAAGACTAGATATTTCAACTTGTACTATTACTACCTGTTCAGCTATTTGAGCATGCTTATAGGCGTGGAGGTTTAGCGCATTACAAATATACTCATTATTATAATGTTTTAAATTATTATCATTGTTGTTGTTGTTATTATTATTATTATTATTATTAATTATTATAATTATTATTATTATTATTATTTTTATTATTATTAGTAGTAGTATTAGTAGCAGTAGTAGTAGTAGTAGTAGTAGTAGTAGTAGTAATAGTAGTAGTAGCAGTAGTAGCAGTAGTAGTAGTAGTAGTAATAGTAGTAGTAGTAGTATCAGTAGTAGTAGTAGTAGTAGTAGTGGTAGTGGTAGTGGTAGTGGTAGTGGTAGTAATTCATTGGCTCAGGTGGTACTGTAACAGGTGCATAGTTTTCATTCAAACGATAGACGACGTACCAAATGATTAATTAATCAGAATATCCACGATAACTTCCTGAATTAGTATCTTGTTGGACTTTTATCATGATTTATTTCTTTAATTCTTCTACACAATGCATAAAACACGTGGACGAAAGTGATACAAGCAATATCTTTTCTGAAATTATCAGTTCTTTATTCGAATCGATGACGAATAATAGAATAGCGAACGCCATACTGTTTTGATGATTGCTATAATTTTAAAATGCATTATTGTTATAAATAAAACTCGGATTTAAATTATATAGATGCATTATTTGCAATTCAACATATTGGAATGCTATTGTTAAATATTACATTCTTCCACTACTGATAAGTAAGTTTATAACATAGAATAATACATATATGACAAATTGGTTCAAACTATATGGACAATAAGCGGTATAATGCTCTTAGTAAAACTGGCACTGAATTCCGAATCATTGGCTTTCAACAGGTGATATCACAAGAAACAATGAGATCCTCAAGAAGAAGACTTGAATCGTTACACTGGTAATTAGTTCAATAAGAACCTAACAACTGTTGAGACAAGAGTTTGCCAGTTACCAGAGGATGTGCTTCTAGCACGCTTTTATTCCTTGTCAAAGAATGGTAACCACAAACGTTTGATTTGAATAAACACAGTCGGAAGTGAGGACAAGCGATTCTATAACCGCCTCACCGCCATTGGTGGTGACTTCAAAGAAATTGACTGAAGAGTTGTGAGTGTTAGCGATCAGTCCATAAAAACGCCTGCTCAAGAAAGCATTGATTTCGTAAAAGCAAGGTCAATTTGGGGATTTAGAGGCAAAACCTATAGAAATCCATCACCCTCGTGAGTGTACCAAACCCTGTAACAGAATCTCCCTGGTTGATTGGTGGAAATGCCCGAGGTTTAGTACACACAACAACGGCCCCTTGTCTTGGTTAGAACAAACATGTCATCTGCTGGTGTTTGTCCGCGTGAAACAACCTTACCACCAGAACTAGACATATTTATATTAATTCGACCAGAAGTGGCATACATAATATCTCAGAAATATCCAACTATTCCTCAATATTCGTTTCTTCTGGTGATGCACGCAGGTGTATGTGGCCAGTAAGCTATACGCCGGATGAAGACAGTTTGCCACTTCCGTAGACGGTGTACATGCACTGCAAGTAGTCCTCTCCCATGCTGGTATTGCTGCTGGTTCCTTTCATTTAAGAAATGGGGCTGATGGCAAATTAGTTTTCCATTAAGCATCAAAGCCAAGGTATCCTCGCTAACTACTGGGAGGCGTGTTTGAACTCTAAAACCTTTTATAGTGTCAAGTCTAGTTATGAAAATTTTGATATTGATGAATATTACGCGTATAATCCTGCTTTGTGTTTTCACAATTGTGCCATTTTCTACGCTCTTTGAAGACGAGATGCATACAGACTACAATACCTAGCATATGACAAGCAACCTTCTTCTGTTGATCGTGGTGCTGAGCAATGGCCTACATAAGGAACACAACCATTTATGTTGATGTCGATGTACCACAGCTGAGCTCAATGTAAAGTTTACTTAGGATACTCTATTAGGATACTGCTCCGTAGTAATAGATGCTGCAATAGTGCGTCCAGATTAACATAACACGTATGGACAACTGCTACAACACACGTGATATCTAGTGTGATCCATTAGTATTCTGTAGCGTAATTAAAACGCATAACGCTGTGCATCCGCCGGGATGAACGCGAGGCATTATAACCAATATATTTGTATAACAATTATAGCTGCAGTTTTATTGTATCGTCAGTATACATACCTCCATGTTATTTGTTACACATTCACACTCTCTGTGAAGGACTTTAACAAATTATATGTTCAATAATATTATATGGTATCCATTTCACGTTCCAAAATTCCAGGTCTATTAACAAGTCCACGTGCATGCATAAACGTTGACACATTCGTTTGATGTTGTCATCCACAGTCTTTTATCTCATACGTTTAGCAATTAAAATCCCAACGCCTTGTTTGGACATTATCACGTGGCCATGGTACGTATTCAAGGTGTTTGACACTGGCTAAGCCTCATTGTCACGTATAACATTAACACTAGCGTGTTTACAAGTCACATCTACTGCTGTGAAATATTGTACATCTATGTTGTACACGGTGCAGGTGGTGTACCGGGACACACTAATCAGCCTTTAACGTAACAGTGCAAATCACTTGTATTTGTCCATGAATGTGACCATCTTAGATCCCACGTTGGTATACATATTGCGAATTTACATGTATGATGTACTTGTTTTCTCACCTTATTGTATCATACAAAACATATAGTAACTAAGGAGTCATGATCATATTTCGTGGTTTGATGTTTCATGTAATACATATTTTGCTCAAATTCGAGTCCTACGATAATAGAGTAAAGTATACATATCTGTATTAACTCAATATGGATATATTGAATTAGAAGACACTAAACTTGTTCTACCTCACAGGTTGTCTGAGGTTCAAATATCTCTCCTGTAGAAGCAGTAGTCGACGCAGTGAGAATAGAATTGTATAATGCTTAATTGACGAGACAGTTCCTTTCTGTGATGTGTTTCTTTGACAATTTTCTTTCATCTGGATTGGCTGTCCAGTCACGAACTGGCGTTAAACCCGGTCTTTTATGTGAGTGACACACATTATTAACCTAGTCACACACATTACATTAATTTGCATATTGAAACGCAGAATTTATTTGTACGGAACGCGACAACGCACAGTAATATACTGAAAGGCACAAACAACGCAATGTTACTTTTGATTATGATTTGTTAACTACAGTATTGCTATACTAATTTGAAATTTTGATATGTTACATAACGACTATTTGCCTTTATATTACTGTTCTTCCACTCTCGTTTGAGTACTGAGTAACCTCAATAATGAAGTTAATTGCCGGCGACTATCAATGACTATCAATGTCCATAGCATTAATGCGAAAGTTTAAAAACGTCTTCAAATGGTACTGGCACTGATGGTACATCACCTGTTTCCAGGTGTGGCTCTAGCAGTGGTTACAGCTGTTTGGAGTTGCTTTCGAAGACGTTTCAGGTGAATGTTCGGTCCTGTTATGCTGACCCCACTGGCGCCTCTACGCAGTGTGGGCGATCATTGACACTTCTTTTCACTAGAAATCAAGTGGAATTCAAACTTTCGTTCTATAGCTGCATTGCTTCTTCCGGCATCGATGATTCAAATGGATTGATTGTTTTTGGTATTCTTTAAATGTAGCATATCGACAAACGACATAAACAAAAAATAATCGTTACTTTTATAGGGAGAAGAGTACTGGAAATGCACATGCAAAACGTATTTAACCTGCAATTACTCTGTTGCTGTGAAAAACAATATGCTGTGTTTTCTACTTCAATCACATTTTCTTCAATTTTACGTCGGTTTGGGGAATATCCTCTTTAAATTACAGATGTTTTCAATATACCATTTGTATGCATTATTCATATACTAGTATACGATATGAGATTTCTATAAGAAAATTCTTAGTGAAATATGCATTGCGTTTTTTGTGCCTCTCAGTATACAATCACATCCCGTAAACTGTTGCTACAAAGTGTGTTCTGTAGAATCTACCACATACTAAATACTACATATACTTGTCTCAGAGGAAGAACACAAAATTGAAGTCTTATCTTGCACTGTCTTCTAAGATGTGTGGGCTACAGTATATCAACTATATGACGCAATGCCCATGACTTACAAGTATTATGTATATTACTAATTTACCACATGGGATAACTATATAGTTGGTTTGCTAGACCTTCAATCTACGCGTAACCTTGTGGTCAAACAGGAAATTGCATTACAGATAACATACGAGTCTGCGCTGAAGCCGATATTTAATCCACAGGATGTGCAGAACAATTACCATAAGCACGACATCGTGGGCAGTGGCATCGACAAGTTCAACCCCGTAGAACAAAATTAAGCCATTTACTATTCAAACAGATACTTATTCCGATTATTGCTGGTTGATTTGAGAATACATGGAACTTTTACAGAGTGAAAGAAAATGTTACCATTAAATAAATCTTGAACCGACGACAATGCAGAATTATCAATTACAATCAAAATGTTATCCCCTTGCACATATAACACGAACATAATAAGGATAATGTTGAACCTGACGTACATTTTACATTTTATCATTTTACATTTTATATTAAACAATACACCGTTACTTAATATTAACCATTATCTATTTACTGAAAGGAACTACTTTTTAGCCAGCATACATTGGGCAACTGTAAATTACAATAGGGCACGAGCTGATGTCTTAGGTCACGTTCCTTGAGTACGGATTCAACATGGTACCATTCGTAAAGGTAACTGTCCAATTGGCCGATATTAAAGTCTGCGGTAAAGTAATCAAGCGTAGCTAGGTTAGGGCTTGTTCATACACCACAGATACCTCCGCTGGGGGATTCGCTATGTGGCAGACGTAATTCTGAGTTAGGCGGATTTTTATTCAATAAGCCGATGCGTAGAGGAACATCACACTGACCCGGGGGGTTAAAGGTGGGACGTTCTATAGACGAGCTTTTACAAATGTGGATGTAAAGTTAAAATTGAAAAGGGTTTCTTTTGGAACCATTAAATCAATATTCAGACAATAGTGAATGGCAACGTTCAATTTGTCAATAATGACAACGGATATCAATATTGAGTTATCATTCATAACCAGGGTATTGCATAATCTATCTGTTAGAGGAAAGGGAAACAGTGTAGCTTAGTTAGATGAGGAGCTGCATTGAACAATAACATGGGGTAAGATACCAGTGCCATATTGTTCCTGTCAGGTGGTATGGGTGTGTGGGGTGTGGTGGTATGGGTGTGGTGGTATTGGGGTGTGGGGTGTGGTCGTATGGGGGTGTGGGGTGAATGTATCGACACTCATGTATGCGGTTCATTGCAATGCTGCAGTGGTAACACACTGTACAAGTAAAACATTCACTGGTATTACTACGAGAAACATCTGATGTCACACACGAGACGAGGGATCCACTTATCTCGCTGTTACGTCTTTGAATCCAAACCGTGATGCTATTTATTTCTCTCGATAAAACCAGCATTACGAGACCAGTAATATCGCATGCAAATTCGTCAATTGATACTTTAACCTATAACGTGGAAATTCCATATTATTTAGTTCATATCCTAATTTACCATGTATTATGTTATAATAATCCATTTTCGCACGTAAGCACATATATATCGTAAGCACATATAAGTCTTTTCGATTACTAGTAGGAGCTAGATATGTCTATGTTACGCCCAATTTAATCGTTATGTGATTTGTACTTATACACACGGATATCTCCAGCTTATGATCGATATTTAGTCGGAATCATATTTCTTAAGATTGAGGTTATACTGGGTAGGATACAATATTGTCAGAGTACATGTAGTACTATCGATCAGGTATCAATTACTAGTAGCATTGGACAATAGTAGGAATAATTGAGATCAAAGACAACAACTGGTCACGAGATGTACCAAGCCAGTCGTTCCTAACACTGTGACAGTGCGCCAGAACCCCCCGAGTCCACACTGCACACTATATATACGTATCAATTACTGTTAGTTATGTGTCTTATATCACCACCTCTCACTGCCTTATATATGTTACTATATACAGTCAATGTCTAAAATCAGGCAACTTGTAAAATCCCTGAAATGTTCAGTCATTTTACAAATTGCCTGTTTCACACGGTCAATTTACAAATTGCCTGACATTTAATTTTCAGGCATTTTACAAATTGACTGAAATATCAGCTCCTTTATTTGACAGATTGACTGAAATGATACTGGTTAATATAACACATGTAGTGTGTGAGTGATTTGGAAGTGTCAGGTGGAAGTGGAAGTGTCAGGCCTTTAAAGCCACAGTAGACATATCATATAGACATATGCACTTCCTGGTGTGAACTCTATGATAACCAGTATTATGATTAAACGAATATTGTCATTATTACTATTTCTGCTGTAAAACTTGCAGATAGTACAGTCGAACTCAGTTATGATATATATCCGTTAATGTTAAAGGTATACTATCACATTTGATAGACCTGTATAATGGACAGACGAATTTCAATCTGAGACTAATTACATTGATTTATCGATTCAGATAGTACAGTCGAACTAAGTTATGATATATATCCGTTAATGTTAAAAGAATACTATCACAGTGATAGACCTGTATGGACAAACGAATTTCAATCTGAGACTAATTACATTGATTTATCCACCCAAAAGTTGTTATTTACTGATGTACTTAGTCCCCATTACTCGAGAGTTATCATAATATTCATATTTTATATGAATAAAGGAAACGTTCCGCTATTTATCTTCTCTTTGATGCAGCAACTCAATTGATCTATTCAGGTTGTCTATCAGGTGGTTTCAGTGGACGTTTGTCTACCATACAACGGTGGAAATGTTTTTGTAAGTACAAACATGATTTTATATAATAGTATGTCAAGTGAATGCACTTTTCAGTTTTAGATAAGAACTACTCCAAAATGACTATAACTATCTGTGATAGTATGCCTTTAATCTACAGGTATATGACTGAACTTAGCTCTAAGCCATATTTTAGGGTCAAATCTATACTACATTTAGTATTGCGTAGGTGAGATATTTCGTAACAAAGCGTTATGGTGCAGTAAAGGACGTAATACACCGCCATACACACGTTAATCGTAACAACGACTTGTCACCGCGTTCAGAAAAGAACATGCGTTCACTTCCCAGCCAAGTGTTAATTAATGTTTGGAATTTACTTTGGACGAAGTGAGGAAAAATCTCATAAACATGGCGCTGCGTCTGGTCCAAATAAGACACATGTAGTTATCGATGAATGGCCAGGGCTAAGGGTAATTGATTTTGCTATCATCCCCAGCAATCAGAAATTAGTCACAGCAAATAATAGTGATAGAGGTTACGAGTGCATTAACCTTAGCATGCATTAACAATATGTTCTTCCATCAGTCGATGTGAACTTCAGTTCAAATCCAATGTCTCTCTTAGAGCCACTAACCAAGCAGGTCTTGATGCATGGCTCTTCAGTAAATGCAATGTAGAAAATTGTTTCATTGGCCACGCCGTCCTTACAGAGTCGGAGTCAAGCGGGTCGCGGCCAGGTCTCAAGAAGAATCTGCAATCAAAAGGAAATTAATCCCATGTTCTCACGAACACGTCTTCTGTGATAGGAGCACCACTAACCAGGTACTTGCTACTGAGTACTAGGGTTAGAGACTGACGACGCTGGCTTGTATCTTGTAGGGGCAGGCCGTGACTTCTTCTGTGCTTTTATTGAATTATTCCCACTATGGTCGGATGAGCGGCGACGTGTGCCACGTAGAAGCCAGGCACGCTATTGTAATCACCGACACCATATCGCAAGTCAGCTCGTGCCACGACCGTTGATATCTGCCTAACAAGAGAATCAATCTGTTTCTCCCCTTTGAGCCTCACCGTGAACAGAGAGGACGACTAGCATCAGACCAGGCCAGTATTCACCAGCGTCAAGTATTGATGAACTCTCCAAGAAAAGGGGGACGAGTCTGAAGTGGCAGTGACTCCTTCGAGACAAGCACACACACACGGGCAGTTCAATAAGCAAATTGAAAGTACCTTCTGTGGAATCCAACTTTCTCATTGGGCAACATCGCGCTTAGGTAAACTGGCGTTAAGTACTTGAAGAGTGCTGTCTTCTCGGAGTTCTTGCGACTTTATTTCAACCCGGGGTTTTCAGAGGTGTTCTCCTGGTCAACCCTATATCTCGTAACAGTGTAAACGTTGTCAAGCCGACTATTTTGGTTGGAAAGATTAACTCTGGTTCCAATATGGACACGGGATTAGCAGCGATGGTATCAACTGTATTGACGCTGTTCATCCTGGTGTGGACATCAGGAGGTAAGTAGTATTAATTATTGATTTTTTCTTGTACATGTGTGTATATATAAAGCTTATTTTATAAAACAAACAATAATATATCTTATAGTCTCACACTATTTAAAAGTGTATAAACCAAAAGAAAAATAGAAAAAGAAAAAGATATATATATAGCGATTCAGCATATACTATATTAGTTAAATATTTGATAAATATCATGTGTGTGCTTTTGATAATATTTAAAACAAGTGTACTCATAGTTTGAAATATTTTCTGATTCATATACAATCTCCACTTACAAATAGTACATACTAACGAATTATAAGCACGATATGCATGTACATATTAGCTTATCACGTTTCTAATGGTGAGAAATACAAGCTAACCTTTAAATTATAGTTTAAATATAATTTGCTAGATAATTTTAATAATAATGTAATGTGGCAACGAATATTTGTTTTTCTCGTGTCGTGTTTCGCGGCAACAAATACATGCACTTCCATATTCACACCACACGACAGCTCACCTTACAGCTAATCCTCTACAAATTTGATACCTTAATTTTCATTACTTTATTATTGTTGTTTTATTTGACAGTAACAACCACATAGCTTACTTTGAATAATTTGATTCTCCAAAGGGTAGTTATTGCAATTCCTAGAAGAATGCGCATGGATATAAAATCAATACGAGATTCGTTAATATTCTTCTTCCTTGACAAGACCACAGGCGACACACTACGTATAACGAGCAGTGTTTCGAAATGGAAAAAGAAACAGAGAAAAACACGACCCAGCATCATTAATTTGATTTAATTTATCAAACATGACACAAGGAATAACTTCTGTGTTGCACATGCCATGATAGAAACGACCTCAGCGTGGTTAGTTATTTGCATTTCTTGGATTCGTCCCTTATCCATGTGATATCTCCTTCCTCGTAATCTACAATCGATCAGGTTCAAATAGCTGGGGTCCTCGTAAAAACCATCGAAGAATATAATCGTCTGAACATGCAGAATAGAAGTATTTGAAAATCTCCGCTTGGCATATCTGTTTTTGTTATAAATCTACTGAATTGGAAAACGGTTCTTAACATTGATACACTGGCCGTTATGTTACCAGTAGTCTCAGAAATGGCCATCTGGGTGTCTTGTAAGGATGAGATGAGAGAAATATACCACAATCTGTAATGTTCCCAACTCCATACGACTTTGTCACAGAGCACGACATAGATTTAGTAAACAATTTAATATGATCAATAATATGAACTACCATACCTATGCTTAATTGTATATGACATAAGAACAGGTGCATACACATGCACGTGCACATGCTCATGTCCAATATGGAATGCATTCTACGAGGAACATTTGCTGACAACATGTTCATTATGAATTTAACTAAAACCCACAAATGCGCTTATAATGTTCTAATCTGGTTGATATCTCAATAAAACATAGAACAAAGAAGAAGCATACATTGCATTTAAATGAGCTATACAAGCTGTTAAATCAATACCATTCCATGTATGATATGTTGTATGCTATATAATAAGTATATATGCATATCAATGTATACTAGTACTACTATATAATTGCATAGATATTATCTGTGATAATTTCTAAACATAAGTGAAAGCTGATTTTCTAAGTGAATACAGTAATATCTTGACATTAGAAACGCTCATAGCGCTGGCTACTCATATATGCGCCACTGCTATGTGAATACATATAAATGGGTTCATCCCGCAAGTGATTGTGTTAAGTGGGTGTTAGGGGAATGGTTTTCTTGATAGCCTATCTTTACGTCATCATCCGGACCTCCGTGACATGGGCGTGCTTGTCTCAATCCCAGCACTGGACTTTTCCCCGTGGCATCCTAGTAGTGTTAGGCTATAAACATTGTATTGGGTGGTTCCAGCAGGAATCTGTGGACTAGTTGTAACACATTTCACAGAATTGCCTTCTTGCACGCAATCGCCGGGAGGAAAAATCTATACGAGATTCCACGTGTGCATCATTTTGACAATTTCCTCCTCACAAATCTGTAATATTTATCTTCCGTCCATAAATATGTCCTCACAAATCTGTAATATCTATCCGTCCAGAAATATATCCTCACTAAAACGGTGACTGATAGCTAGTGGGATTGAATATTTATGGAGATATTGATTGGTGATAATATGGTGTATTAGCTGATAACCAGAGTCAACTGTTTAGTCTTCCTGGTATTACTACGTTCATTTTAGTTTATGATGATCATGAATGAATAGTAAGTACATACACCCTATTTCTGTCCGTGCTATGCAGCACCTCAGTCTAGACAAGGTGAACCTCTACCCGAGTTTCATTAAGGGGTTGCTCTGTGCAGGGATGTGTACACGTACATGCATGTTTAATTGTTACTGTGTAATGACCGTGCCAGCAACTGTAAACTAGACAATACATGCATGTGATACCCAAGATACACCATATATATATACTAGCTGTGCACGTCTGCATGATCAGGGCCCATATATTCTCGAAACTTCTTAGCTAAGAACTTCTTAGTGAGAAAAGATCTGTTCAAAAATTAACATGAGC
>JAUTBZ010144029.1:0-12465 GCA_032361785.1 Lepetodrilus galriftensis
ACAACGTTGAGTGTAACACACAGGACACAACGTTGAGTGTAACACACAGGACACAACGTTGAGTGTAACACACAGGATACTCTCCCACTGCTACCGTAATTACTCTAATAATTCGAACCCTCTAATAGTTCAAACACCTAAATTAATTGCTAAATAGTTTTTATTTCTAACCCTAAAAATACAAACATGACCAATTTATTTCAAATCCTATTTTCTAATTATTAGAACACAGTCGTTCTTAAAATACATTTTTCATCTTACTTTGTTTTATTTATTGAATCCTCCATTTATTTACCATTTCATTTACAACACTATTTTGTATTTTAATTTGATTGTACCTAATTATATGAACACTTGATCATTTTCAATTTCCCTATTTTCCTAATAATTCAAACACCTACACATTTAATTATTTTCTCCTGTTCGAATTATTAGAGTAATTACGGCATGCTTATCAGTGTTCCTTATTATTTTTTCTCTCTCTGCCAATTCATTTTGTTGAAGAATGTCCTTAAACTGTCGATTACTTTGACGAATTAGCTCGTACTAACAGCCTCTATCATTCATTGTGACAAATTTGAGATGTTTTTCTTTACTTAATAGATCAATAATTTGCTTTTTATGTACATTTAATGACTGTTGGTTGTTCATTAAGTATATTGAATGAGAAAACTTATCTTGTGTAGTAAATTACATCTGGGCCAATATATTGAATATTGCAATACCGTATGTACTATTTGATAAATACTTGTAATATCTGTAATTAATTAAATTTAATATGGGACACAATATTGTGTAGTATCTTATGAGAATGAATATCTTTAGGAAATATCAACAGATATTATTTAATTCATATGTTGTGGTATTTTATATAGACTCTACTATACTCAACGTAATGGCCAGTACCATAGCCTTCTTGAACATATAAAGTTAGCTTTATATTATTTTACCTGTGAAGAATCTCCAATCTCCAAGTATTCTGCAAGAACTTACATAGGAAGAAGAATGGCAACAGATTCCTCTATCCATTCCAAAATTTGGTAGAAGCTTCTCCCTGAAATATCTGCCTGCCCTTAATTTATTTCATTGAGTATACATTCAGCAGTTTAGTAAAATGTCATTGAGTTTAACTCCAAGCTGTATCATGAATGCCTAAGAGTTTACCTGGATTTGTCGACATCACAAGACATTTTGTGAATCAATTTCATCACTCATTTACTCCCACTTTTCGTGGCTGTACTGGTGATTTGTTCCTAACCTTCCTTAGTCCAGGACTGATTGAGGGCTTTTTTCCCTCTATTACCATCCGCTGTTCACGATAACATATTACCAGACTCCACTTCCCTTGATTGTGCGAGTATCAGAGTTGCAAATCGTGTTGCTCCGGATTTAATCAATAACCTTCGATACTGTTCTTGTTGACTTTATTTTTACATTATTTCCTCAAGAATGAAAATTGACTAAAAGTTGGCATACAGCGAGAAGTTAGGAGACGAATGAGACAAAGGTGTTTCCTTTTTTCTGCCCGTGAGCCCATCTTTCTTCCAAATCCTGATTAGTTTGCTACGAGAGAAGCGATCTTTGAGATATGACACAAATGGCCACAACTGCATATTTTCCTCAGGGCTAATGGAATATATTGGACCCAGTTGGAGTGGCTGTTGTATGTTGCCAGAACAAAAGCTTGCCAGATCAGATTTAGAATAAAATATATTGAATATTCTGCGTACAGATAGGGTTTTCAGTTCACGTCTCTAAGAAATGTAGATTGAGTTGATAGTTTTTGTAACACCCCGTGACATGTTTGTTCTTGTCTTCTGTGGGTGTTCTTAGTGGCAGTTGACTGATGTCATGTGCAAATTGTGTTAGATTTGCCATGATTTTCTTTTTCTTTTCTTTTTTACCTCAGTTCTGTCCAATTTGTTCAGTCTTGGTTATTAAATGCAAATATATTAACGTATTTATTATCCCTGAGAAACCTTACCCGGTTTAAATATGGAACTTGGCACATGTAATGATTGCAAATTGTGTTCTTGAAATTGACTCATAGTTGTCTTGAAATACATTAAACTTTTAATTTAAATGTAATAACTTGCTCAGATTTAATGATATGACATTAATATGTTGTAATCTGAATTTTGATATCTAATGAATATGATCCGCTTTGTGGTCTTTGGTTCTTGCCGGTAATGATCTTAGTTTCTCACAGATAATGGTGTTTTATTTTAAATATTGCAATTCATCTCAATTTGTTTGGAATGCATTCTTTAAGTTCACAAAGTTAGTTTTTTGGTGAACACGAAAAGACATGTATAACGTGATTTATTGTATGTTCAATGATCACTGGAGAACCTTGTACGAATCCTAGTTAGCCTGCTGTAGTAGTCCTCTTTAACCCTCTCCCTGCTGAAGGCAACCGGAAATGTCCTAATGAGCAGTGTTTTTGCCTAATCCAGCAGGAAGAGGGTTATGCAAACGTGTGATGGATGTCATTGCTGAGATAAGGAACATTCCCTCACCAAACTAGGAAATAGAAAATGTATGCATTTTGAGAGTTACCAAAGAGATGTTTGAATAATTCCAAAGGTTTAACTGATTGTTTGTTTCAGATTTTCTCACTCTACTGTAGTCACAGTAGGTAACTGATATTGTGTTTCCAATATTGTGTGTCGCAAATGGGTGAAAGATTCCCGCAGCAATGTTAAACTCCATATTCACTCACCAGCTTTGTGACCTATGGAAATACATATGGATGCTGAAAGTCTACTGTACTTATACTCATCAAAATTAGTTAAGAGCCAGTAGCCTTTGTGGATATAAAAGTTTAGCTGTCTGACATGATCATGATAGGATGTGCTGTCTGTACCATCTGTACCAGCCAGTGCTCGCAGGTTTACTGCAACATTCAATGCTACGGATGTTAAGGGTTTCCTCTTGCCCTAACCTGATAAGCTGTAATAATCGTGACAGAATCATGAAAGCATCTCCAAACCCCAATTAATGAAAGAAAAATTGAATAACATCTAGTTAAGTGTCCAACTTCCAACTTCAAGAAATAATCTCAGGCAGGATAGATTAACTCTATCCATGCTGAAGGCAACCAGAGATGACCCAAAGAGCAGTGCCTGTGCCTAATCCAGCAAGGAGATGGTTAACCCTCTCCCTGCTAAAGGCGACTTAAGTTGCCCAATCACGTGCAGAAATAGAACACTTTGATTTTATTAAGCAGGGAGATGGTTAAATGACTACAAGCCCGAGAATGTTCAGGTTTGACTTGTAAAAGCCATAAGGCATATTCTTCACATTGTAAAGAAATATTACATGCAGGGAGGATTTAGATACACTGTCTGCAGACCATGTCTCCACCCTTGGTTGATATGCACCAGCCCTGGCTTCTGTGTCTTACCGTAACATGGTTCTTGTAGGCTTTTCTCTTACCACTAGCAGATCACTGTGATGTGTTAAAACTCAGTGGCTCATTCAACTTTTATGTTCAGTAATATTTGCCAGGATGTACTATTTAGAAGGCCAGACCTCACAGAAAAGCTGATATGATAATATATTCTCTGAATTTCCAACGGTCATTGCAGTTCCTATTCACTGAAGACCCTCGTGGTCCTTTGGAAGGATTACGTGCTATAAGCAGCTATCATCATACAGTGTTTTTACGAGTGGTTTAACCCTCATGAGTATGATCAAACCTACAGGAAATATCTGTAATAACATTGTACTGATCTCGCGTAGTATTTTCCCATCCCTGCCCCAGACCGCTGGCCGTGTTTCTCCTCAACACCTATCAGTGTCTGATGCTTCTTACAGTCGGAACTGCCTGGAATAATTTACTAATGGCTTTATCAGCAACAATTGCGATTGAGATAAGAACCCCGCCAAAGCCTTGGTCCTGCAAGGAACAGACTTTTGTAAATAACGTATAATATTATAGAAGATCACCACTGCTGGAGAAATCACATTGTATAAAGTAGTTTGATCCAAGATTAGGCTTGCTGTAATTCAGGCTTACGTGTTTTACGTTTGTTCCAATGGCAAGTGAATGAGACCGTGTGAAGTAAGGTGAGTGAGTGAAAATGGAGTTTAACGTCGCTGCGGGGAATCTTTCAGCCATTGGCAACGATGTGTGAAGCAAGGTCCAGGAGTCCTGTTGAGTGTTGGAATCATTACAGGCTCAGACCAGAGATTGTATCTAAACACACTGGGACTCTGGGGTGGGGAACTGTGTTTACAGAGATCTCCAACATCAATCTGACAAGCCCATATGTCATAAGTGATGTGATGTCGATACGGACACACTCTGTCCAGTCCAGAGTTAACTAGGATATAATTTAGAAATGATTTTGGTGCAAACTCATTTGTCATATTTGCACACATTAGGTTCAGGAAGTACATTATACATATAGACACTATTGGGTTCTATTAGGTTTCCCAGGCTCTGAAACCCACTTGGACAGTTTCTGTTAGGTTTCCAATAGGAATCCGTATTCGTGAAAATATTCCTGTGCAGGTTGGTATCCAGCTTTGGTTATACTGAGGTGGGGAATGCTGCACGGTATACCTTTCACTGTTCATACCAGACAGAGGTATACTGTGGTGGGGAATGCTGCACGGTATACCTTTCGCTGTTCATACCAGACAGAGGTATACTGTGGTGGGGAATGCTGCACGGTATACCTTTCAATGTTCATCACCTATGATCTGATTGTCTCTGACTCTTTCATGCCAGAACTTAAAACGTTTGCGACAAGTTTGACGTTCTGATTGTTTTATGTCACCTGTACAGACATAATCGATGCACTCGCTGTCACAGCCTGTGATACTGGTATGTGCCACTGCTTTCTGGTTGTATTGGCTGCTTTCCAGATAGAAATATTGTTACACTTTAGAATGTTTACTATGAGAGATAATATTTGCATATAATGTCGTCTTTATGCAACATTTGAGCAGGTATGTCAAGAGGTATGTATACGATTCAATGCAGTTATTTAAAATATAAAATAAAATAAGAATAAAAACAGACTTTTATGTAACATTCACATATGTTATGTAAAATGCAAACACATTTATGCAAAAGCTAATAAAAGTTTTGTAAGATATAAATTATGTATTAATGTAAATGTCAAAATACTGTTATTTGATATACTAGATACATATAGCTGAGTGTGATATAAAATGCTCCTACGGGTTTCAACCCAGTTGGTTGAATTTTCAACTGGGTTTGAATCCCAGGATCAGCATGGTCCTCTATTTCAATGGTGCCCAATGTGGGTCTCTTATATCGGACGGCTACATAAATACCACAATTATACAATAACATTAAAGAAACGTATGTTCATCATGTCATGCTAAGAATGGGTGTTATCTTAACAGAGGGCTTAATTTGTAACACTGATTCGTTTACTTTGAAAGGTAGTTGTTTTGGATTGTACGTAAGGTCAAGATAAAACTCTGAAATTACGAAGAGAGCGTAAAACATCCCGAGAACATTTGTCCTGAACTTTGTGTTGGTAGTGAATCCATAATGTAAATGAGTGTAGTTAACACACTGTCAGTGATGAGTGTAGGTGGCAAGTTAGCACAGCAGGATCTCTCCTCTCGGAGATTATGAGTATCTGATTGTTCAGACAATGATGTGGCTACTGTGAGATACTGACCATTGGCTATTTGGGCAGGAATCCATGTAAATGGAACTATTGGTGCATAAAACGATACCTAAATATCTAACACATTATTGACGGTATTGCCGCTACGTGATCTGTAGGAATGGGCGTAAATGTGACGTTAGGACGAAGTACAGTGCTCCCTTGATATAACGTCCTTCGATGCACTGCGGATTCGGATACAACACTGGGTCCAAACTGGACCCCATTTAAAAATTAAAAATAAAAATAAATAAAAAATCATTTTTTTCTTCTCAAATTATATTCGTTGATATAACGCGAGTATTATAATGCGGGTGGCATGTCATGGACCCACAATTCAGCGTTATATCGAGGGAGCACTGTATTAACCCTCACCCTGCTGGATTAGGCTCAGATACTGCTGTTTAGGGCATTTCTGGTTGCCTTTAGCATGAAGAGGGTTAAGGATGTTGAAGATCGCTTGTCTTTGGGTGAAGTTTATTTCTATATGTTGCTTGTGGTTATTCGTGATGGTATCTGTAATGGTTGCCATGGTCAAAAGGAAAAACTGGGATTGTCAACTTTCAATTAATTGTCAAAGCTTTCTGAGTACGAGTCTAATCAAGATGAAATAAAATTGTCTGGAATCAGATTGGACTTGATACTATTTATAAAGGAACTCTACAATAAAAATGTATCTTGCTTATCTTGGAAATGAGAAAATGATCATCATTAAAGATAATGGACGTATACTAACTATATGAACAATGAGTAGACATGGTATACCGGTAGCAAAAACATGTTCTTATGTGAATTATTTAACTGTATTTGATCAATTTGTATAGTAAAATGAACATCAATTTGAACTTTTGGGAAGTTAATTTCTCCTTGAACTTGTTTCATGTCATTCCTGATAAGCGATCTTTCTAATTCGTTCATTAAGGTCTATTATAAAAACATTTTCCCTCTATTATTATTAACCTACTTCCTGTCGTATTAACCATCATCACTGCTGTATTGGGCATGTCCGGATGCCTGCAGCAAAACAAAGGTTAAAAATGACTGAGGATCTTTTTCGCATCCGGTATTACAGGAAATGCACATGTTTATTAAATGATTATGTAAGAAAATGCTCTCACTGTAATCAAAGTGTGATCTAGTTATCGACACCTGGAGCAATATCCATTGATCATCTGGGCCTGAGATTACGAAACTTTTTGAGTACGATTCCATGCTTAAGCTCAAGTTTTATATTGTATTGGAAATTGTGTACAACACCATGAGTTCATCGTGAGATCGTATTTAAAAATGCTTCGTAATCTTGGGGCCCGATCTGTTCATTGTGATTACAAGAACATTGGAAATTGAGTTGTTTAACCCTCTCCCTGCTGAATTAGGAAGAGTCACTGCTCTTTAGGGCATCACCAGTTGCGTTCAGCATGGAGAGGGTTAATTCTAACAGGAGTACAGTACATCTACAGGAAGTATCTGTAGCACTTCGTCATCGCGCGTGTCCAGTAGAAGCCGGCTCGATGCTATGATGGACAGATTGGTTAACAAGTGAGTGACCAGTGGTCATCAGAGAGATGACCAGTGTTGACTGATGGGGAAGCCAGTTAACCACTGGTCTCCGTGGTCACTCAAGTGTTGACCGGCTCAGGGAGAGAGGGTACCCAGGCTGGGCTATGATTGAGAAGGAAATCGAATTGAATATTAGCATCCAGTTACCATAAATTTGATCATCCCTGAATGCTGGGGTCTCGCACTTCTACAGAGTGCTGTCCAGCTTTATTGTTAACAGGTCAAAGATGTTCCCAGTCGGGTTTATGATGCTGAATAGGAACGGAGGGATCATGACCCTTTACTCGCAGCCGTAATGACATCAATACAGAGCGGGGCTGCAGAAATAGCCCGTTCTTGTGCACTCTTTCAGTCAGAATCACGCATGTCTTCCTTTTCCCGTAATGTCCATGCTCTGATTTGAGAGGCATATTTAGACTGTCTCCGTTCCACCAGCTGTGTTTAATGGCGAGCAGATGGATGATGATGGCCTATCGGTTGTCAATGATTATCAATGCAAGTTTTCCTAAGGAGACTTCAAAGCTAGCATTGATGCTCCTGTAGTAGTTATGCTCATATTAATAGCTCCAGTCAACAATGTCTGTATTGTTATGGTTGCTAGTTGATCCTCTGACTTATTATAGAAGATGCTACTATGAAGGTCTGGTAGGCCAGAGACATGTGCAACCAGTTAATCGGCTTAGGCAGATCCTTGCCCGACTTAGGCAGATCCTTGCCCCGAGTCATAGCAAAACCTTGACACATATTTTGTTACAATTTTATTCCCACAATTTCTATAAAATCCATACTGTACTTAACTGTTATGGCTAGAAAAGACGCCAGATCATTACAGTAATATTTCAACATTTCATTCTGACCGATGTCACCCCTTATTTCTGCTCAGGCAAACATTATAAATTGATGTGTCTATTTCGGCTCTCATGGTAAATATCACTGGTCAGTCATTGTTAGTTTTGCCAGTGGATGAAAGGTGACATTTCGTGTGCAGATTAGCAAGATATGTCATGCCGATATGACCTAGCATAGGATTATATATGTTTGTACTTTCTAAATGGATTGGCATTACTTGACAACTGCTGTCTCTCGCTGCAAGTATCGTAACTACAAATTATGTCAAACATATATCTTTCTGTGACCTTTTTCATAAAACATGCCTTTCAAATTCAGTTGACATTTTTTCCAGATGAGGCGAGCCGTCTATCAGTTGAGCACAACTTGTCTTGCAGTTTCTATATGTTTTTTTTTATCTCAACTTTAGTTGTGTGCCCACATTTTAGAGATTTATATTTCTGTCTTATTTTTTCAGGTAAGACATTTGCTGGGTTGGTAGTTATCTGAGTAACAGGTCAAACATTCAGGTAAGTTCTGTAGTATTAGGTACATCAGTACTTACTGGACAGACAACTGCTGACATGTCAGGTTATATAGTTAGTAATAGTGCATCCTATTCCACGGAACAATCATAGAGCTCTATATATAAGTTGGAACTTGTTATGTATTAGGACATTTTAGAATATTGAAGCAGTTTAAACCTAGATGCGATGGATAGCTCTCATGAATAGCATATTAATAATAATAAGGACACTTATAACCCGCTAAACTCAATATTCTTTCTGAATTAATATATTTCAATACATGATTTTAAACTATGCACTTTATCCAGATATACATTGCTCACCAGAATATCCTTTGAATTAAACTTCATTCATACGTATGCAATGCCCACTATCAGACATAAAATATTGCATAGATTAGGGTACTATTTCAGTAGTGTTAAGTTCTTGCCAATAACCATATTCCATTTAGAGGGTATTACTGTCTAATAATACTGTTTGATCTGTCTGGTGTGCCACATGTCTGTATCAGTCAGTCGTAGGTCCAATGTCCATGAATACTTCTTATGTTGGTCAGCAACGTACCAGATGTAAATCAAGGCAGACATGTCTGTATCAGTCGGTAGTAGGGCCAATGTCCATGAATACTTCTTATGTTGGTCAGCAACATACCAGATGTACATCAAAGTAGACATGATGGCTGGCTTTTGTTGCAGTCTATTTGATTATTGAACAGAAATTCATCGTGATTGGCATGTTGTCTGATTAATTGTTGGTGAAGACTTAGTGAACTACTTGTAATCTTTCAGAGTTTTGTCTCATGGGAATTTGTGGGAGACGGAATTATCATCAGAATAAATTATTTTGTGTTTTTTATCGAAAATCCATGCCAGGACATGACCTCCTGATTTGTAAGCTACAGTACATGTCCAGATAAATGAACTAATACTTATAAATAATATGATCAAAAATACATGATGGTATTTTGGTTCTGTAGATTTTTAGTCTCATAGTCTGGCAGATTATTCCATGGTATAAATAAAGAGGAGTACACTCTTAGTTGAAAGATTAATGCAAAAACATTATCTGGGTTAATGTGTAACTTTATCATAAAAGCTAAAAGGAGTTTTTTGGTAATTGTGCATAGAAGGATGTTGCCAAAAATGTCTTTTCTCCGTGCTGACAGCTCTCGTGTTTGCTTTTTGTGTTTATATTTCCAATCTAGTCCACATTGACGTGATATTTTCCTGATTATCTAGTTATCTTTGACTGCCGATGCAGTTTATTTTTTCAATAGAAGTGTTGATCTGATTACGAGTCCTGAGGAAATGTACACTGTTTTCACGAACATGTCTCCATAGTTAATCAGATCCTTGCCTCACACGCGGCTATCTTGACCGGTTCATGTGTTGGCTTCTCTGTCACGGTGTCAGTCAACCCAGATCTTGTAAACCTTCCATGTCCGTTAACTACAGTGTTTTGTTTGTATTCAGTGTTTACGGTGCCAACAGGTGCATTTTTTCTTATTTCCAGTATAATTACTATCGCTGATAGCGCTCTGATGTAACATGTTTATAGAGCACAACCTAGTTGAGTGTGCAATGTCTTCTCCATTGTACATCCTTGCATCACAGACAAATCCAGTTAACTTTTATCCCCTGAAGGCAACTGAAGATGACATTTAAAGCAGTCATTTTTATTAATTCCACAGGAGAAAGGTCAACGACCTGGCTGTGCACATTCACAAGTTATTACATTTACGTCAATGTACATTATCCCGTTCATTAACTGTACATTTATGTCCCCATTATCAATATATAGTTCATTTGACTTCAAAGCAATTACATTTCTTCAAAATTGCGTGCGTTTTTCGTGCAGACTCGTGTCTTACAATGTCATTCAGTTATATATTTCCATGTCAGTTTGATGCATAGGAAATATTGCCAGTTAATGAAGTCCAGATTGGTACGACGGATTTAGGTCAACTTGAGGTATCTGTGGAGCCCTGATGCCTCCAGTCCAGTTGCTGGTGTCTGTCTTCATGTATTGCATAGACACCGGGACTGCTGCTGAGTACTGTGTGATAGACCGGACACTTCCTGTAGTCCTGGTGTCTGTCTTCATGTATTGCATAGACACCGGGACTGCTGCCGAGTACTGTGTGATAAACTGGACACATCCTGGAGTATATGGGATAACATTAAAGCCTATTTAAAAAAACAACATGGAAAGTATTAATAGAAGTCCTCCCCGATCACACCATTGTTTTTAACATAGCAGAACCTTGAGCAAAAAATTAGATCAAAGATGTTCTTTGATGTTGCAAGACGTTCAAATTGGATGTATTCCTAATCGTATTGATTGACACCTTATTACCTCCCACACCGCCACTCACCACGTTAACCCTTTCCTAGTTAATATATCTCATCTACTTCCTCATTCTGGCTGGCTGTTCCCATGAACTCCCACATGGAATTAATCAACTGTTTTTTAGAACATAAACTTCTGGTATTTCCGTAAATGTATGTTAAATTAGCTAAACTATGATGTTTAACACTAAATGTTTTAGTTACATGGTAATTTAACGTATTTCTTAAAATTGAACCTATTACAATTTATTTTTTCGCTTGCTGGATTAATTATAATACTTTCATCTCATGGCATGTCTTGTTAGCGCCAGCAGGAAGGGGCGTCAAGGGTTGCTTTTTTACGCTGCATTAATGGTTCAAGCACTTTCTGATGATTTCACTTCTATTCTTGATGCTACATGGTACAGCTGTATATTGAATATAATCCCCTGATTAGTTGGACAACTTTCTATGACATTGCCATACTTTTACATCCAGAATGTCATTGGTAGTTACCACCAGTGTCTGATGATCTGTGTTGGAGTCTGGACGGCTCATAACCCGCACGGTAACATTTCAGCTCAAATTACGCAGCACTGCTCCAAGACAAAAACAATACCATACAATATCTGCGAAGTCGCAAGTTGAAAGTTGCAGTTTATTGCCGATCTGTTGAGTCTGATGCCGGAGGCAGTATGCTTCAGAATCCAATTCAGTCACCTGGATGAGATGCTGTTCCAGACATTTCATAAGATATAGATTCCATTGGGAATTGGTGATAAAAGTTTTCGTCTAAAATTGCCATAACTTTTCCACACTTGGGTCATGAGGAATGAAATTATGGATTAATTTTAGGATCCATTGGGTAACCATGAAGCAAAATAACAAAAATGGAGAGACCAATATTTAATTTCTTTACAATTGGAATTGTTTACAATGGCACTGTTTAATGTTTTACCTGCCATTGGAAAGTAGATTATCAATAGAAGGTATTATGGATAGAAGGTGAACGTGAGCAAATGTCTGTGATACAGTAGACACTGACTAGTATTTAAGCTTAACATCCTTGAACAAACATTTTTTTAGGTCTAAATCGAATTAAGTAGGTATTTTGAGGAGCTGGTGAGACGAGGAAGACCACAGTGGTCAGGTGTTGTCTGGCTGAGATTGAGTCTTTGTTCACCTTTTATTTCTCGCTCAGATAAATGTCACCTATTCCCAGATGTGTGCGGTTCTTCATTAATCAATCGACTTAGCGCTGACTACTGTTTTGGTGCTGCCCGCCAGTGGTTCAGGTCAGAGTTCAACCGTCTGACGTTGATGGTGCAGCACTCTTACACAACAGGACATTGACCAATGAAAACATTACGTCTTTAGATATCCACCAATCAGATTTGTCTTAACTTCCTTGCCTGCTATGCTACAGTTTTTGCCCAGGTTTGATCCCATCAAATTAAGCCCGAGGGTATTCCGAGACCTACATTGGCAAATCTCCCACAAATTTCAATTTGTCGGGACTTTGAGCTTTATTTTTTTAATCGTGTCCAATTACACTATTTTTATTTTAGC
>JAUTBZ010144040.1:0-12464 GCA_032361785.1 Lepetodrilus galriftensis
TCTTTTGATATAAGAATTCTCTGTAACAAGATGATTTATATTGTTAAATTGAAATAAATGGGTTTGGATGATTGCCCGCTTGATAGGGTATTAAGCTGCCTTAGCATATTGTTCTTATTCTTGTGTTATTTTGTTTCTGTTTTGAGTAACGTGGGTATCTTGCTTATAAACTAAGTAACTCATATCTCCCATAGCCATTACTGGTCTTTTTGCCCCCATGTACCCATTGTCCTAAATAAATCCAGTGCCAGAGTTCTTTCTGTTCTTGTGTAAGCTGTAGGTCAATGCTACCTAGAATACCTGTGGTGTGTTGTCGTTTGGTGTGCTCGGTTTCATATAAATAGAGCTGTGGTTGCATTGTAATAACACTATCGCTCAGTTGTTTGAGTTGCTTGAAGTTATAGTTTTGATTTTGTGTTTCATAGAGGTCTTCGAGTAAAGCTACTCTTCGAATAATGCCCATTATCCAGTGATGGATATCAAATGCCTGATTCTGCATTTTTCCTGTAGGGATATAAGGAGTGAGAAATTGTATTCTTATGTGCTTGGGAACTGAGGGTGGATTGATGCTTGCAGGAGGCAGAATAGAGCTTTGATTACTGATGACTTTAGTTAGGCTGTTAACTTGATGTTGTTGTATATCAATAAGTTTCGCTTGTTTGTTGCTTATGCCAAGTGTTCCAAGAGATTGCATGGCTTGTATAATTGTGTCTATTTTCTGGTTAGCCACTCCTATTAGAATCATTTCAATAGAGAACTGATGCCCTGATTTTATATGCTGCAAGTATTGATGGTGGAAGCGAAAGATATAGGGGGAGGGTTGGTCGATTTGTTTTGCAACAGCGCTTTCTGTTTTTAGTTGAGGGCTTGCCTTGTGCTTGAAGAGGTAGATATAGTCACATTGAGCAGTCAGTGGACATTGTTCACAGTCACCTTGTTGTATTACACAGGTGTTTTTATGAAGCGCATTGCCTAGAGCACCGTGAAGTAACTGCCCTGGAAAAGGGGGGATTTTGATATTGTTAATGGCTTGATAGGTGAATTGATAATGTGAAAAAGTGAGTGATGGCATTGTGTTGGACATAGCTATAAGGACTAGATAAGGAGTTAGCCATACTATGCCAGAGTTTTTTAATAATTACTGTAGTGGCAAGCTTGTTAAATAGCCTCTAGTGGATAGCTGTCTTAATTTTGGCATTATTAAGTGCTAACCCCTCAGTACCTACAACGTTGATATAATTCTCATACAGGTTTTTAATCTTGCTGACATAGCCCACAGGTTCTCGACCTCTTACATAGCCGTATCGAGCCTTATTGTAATGTTGCTTATTGGAAAGCATTAACATCGCCGTTTCAACATTGCCAAACCAGCGGTTCTTATCCAGACCTTCCTTGCTAGCAAGCCGTCTGGCATCAAGAACATGCCCTAAGCCTGCATTATAAGAAGCTAGTGTAAACCACATGCGGTCGGCTATTGGCAATTCGTTTTCAAACTTCCCTGATAGCCAGTGCATATATTTAACGCCTGCATGAATATTGGTCTCAGGATCGGTGAGTTCACTTAGTCGGAGTTGCTGGCCTGTAGAAGTCATTACCTGCATCAGTCCAATAGCGCCTGCTGATGACGTGACTTCGGGGCGAAAGCGGCTTTCACTAAACATTTGCGCAGTGATTAGTCGCCAGTCAAAGCCGTATTGTAATGAGTATTTTTTAACAAAATTATCGTATGCGCTGAGCCGTTTCTCTCCATTTTCTTCGATCAGTCTATTTCTTTGCATACGGGACATACTTTTAGAGTTATCAAAGTATTTACGGTATAAACGTGTATACAATTTGCCGCCTTTCTTTTTGCTAATGTAGTTGTTCAGGCTAGCCAGTAAATCCTTGTTTACTTCTCTAACTGCCAGCGTATGTTCATAAACTTTGTTAAAAGCAAAGGCTGACTTAATAGCAGCTCCAGAATTTAGCTCAATATCCATGAGGTGCTTATCAACCAGTGTAGATTCATATTCTCCTTCAGCGACCTTTGCTAGAATTTCTTCGATTTCCATAGATTCAGGTGCAGCTTGTAAGGTTAAATCAATCCCTGATGTTTTTAATGCTTCGAGTATGTTCCAGTAAACACTGGATCGATGAACAACGATGGTGTGGTTTTGTAAATCGTTTTTATTCTCTATCGACTTGTTTTTTCTTTGCACGACGAGGTGGTGAGCTGCTTCATGATAGGGCAGGGAGGGAGAAATAAATTGTTCTTTCCATTCCTTTGTAGGGGTTAAGAAACCCGCTGCAATATCCGCTTTTCCTTTATTAAGCCAATCAAGCATTAATGAGCTTTTAGGGGGTACAACAACTGCCAGTTTAACGCCAAGGTGCTTTGCATAGGCTTTTGCCATTTCGTATTCAAAACCCATTAACTCGCCTTTCCAGAAGAAATAAGAGGATGAGTTATTTTTTAATAAAATACGCAATACGCCACGCTTTTTTATTTCATCCAGATCACCAAATTGCTGTTCATAGTGAGTGGCGGAGAGCTTTAAGCTATTTAGGTATTGATCGAGTGTCTTTTTTAGCTTGGTTGCTTCTGGGTGAATAGCCCAGGCTATTGCTTTCTCTTCTTTTAATGAAAAAGCAACTTTCAAATCATCACGATAGGCGAGATACATTTCAGCAATATTACTATCACGAATGGTCGCGTCATAATCACCATCGGCAATTAAATCCAGTGCATCTTCATCGTGTAATTGTGTTTTAGGGGGGATAACTTTAAGGGAAGGTGTTTGCTTTTGTAATGCTGTTGCTGTCTCCCAAAAGGATGTAGATGGGTGAACGAGTAGACTTTTATTTTTAAGATCGCGAGGCTTTTTTATTTGCTGGTCATCTGCTTTTACCAGCACCACCTCTTTGACATGCTCAATAGGCACGGAGAATGCCATTTTTTCTTTGCGCTGATCGGTAATAGTGATATTGGCAGCAATAATATCTCCCTTGCCCTCTAGCAGCGTAGAGAATATGTCTTTAATAGATAAAACGGGAATAATCTCAACATCAAGATCTAGTGATTCGGCAAACTCTCTAGCAATTTGTTGTTGCGCGTTTACGGGGGAAGCAGTGCGTGGAAGGAACTGACCACCTGCAAAATTAATAGGTACAATAATCCGCAGTACACCACGCTGCTTGATAGCATCGAGATCATAGGGGTTAGATGATGTAAGTGTTTTTTCTTTTACTTTCCCAGAATCTGCAACTGCGGGTAAAACGATTAAAAGCAGGGAAACCAATGCAACAGAAATAAAACACCCAAAGCAACGAAATACTATCGGCATAATAGTCTGACTTCCTCCTAATATAATTTTCCCCATAAATGTTGTTTATAATCTATGGCGATTTCATCATTGTAATTTAGTATTAGAATAGTCTATCTTAACCTTGTCATATGGCTAATTAATAACCGTTAAGATGATGTTTAATGGTGATGAAATCCTTCTAATAAGGCTATTACTCTACATAAATAAAGTTAATAGCACAAACAGATTAGAGTTTGCTGATGCTTGGAAAATATCCTACTGATTTTACTAGCCTTCCTGATTTGGGAGCTTAAATCCAAGGTAGGTTGCGCCACTTATTCCCATCAATCCGAGGAGAGTTGTATCAAAATTAGGCATAGCGAGAACGCTTAATACCGAAGTGATAAAGATGGTGATGAGTACAATAGTCCAGCCAAACATTTGTACGCGGTGGAAGCTGATGCCTTTGTCATCGCTAAGAATATCCTTGATGAAGGATTCAGATGCGCGCGGCATGGAGGCATTGTATTGCGCATGAACAGCTCTTCTGGCTTGTTTGATTTCCTGCTTTTTGGCAGCAAGGGATGCTTTTTTGCGGGCGATAGTATCACCGTTATCATCATCAGGTGAGCAAGCTTCAGCGCTGGTTGAAAGGCGCATAAGCTCTTCTTCCATTCGTGTTGCAGCGATTTCATCCTGCATCATCTGGTCTTCAACTTCGTTTCGATAATCTTCTTTTTCCTGCTGCTTGTTAGAGTCCATAATGGCTGAACCCAATCCTGTTGCCGCGCTGATGCCCATCAAGCCTAAAACAGTAGGGGTAAGGATGCTTAGATCACGGGTAACCATCCAGATAAACACATAGGAGATAATGATAGAGAAGTACCAGAATGCCATCTGCGTACGTGCCAAGCTGTAGGGTTTACGCTTCTTTTTTCCTGAAGGCTGGCGACCAGGAATCCGCAAAACATCGCTTTTGATAGCAAGCGCTAGAAATGATAATAAAGCGACCAGACTACCAATGACGAAGATTTTCAAGGTGGATTTCTCTACCACTGTCATGGATGCTTTGGCTTCGCCATACACAATAACGTTGTCCTGGCGTACGGTTACAAATACATCTTTGCGTGAAGTCTGGGGCTTTCTGCTAAATAAAGTTTTCCAGGCGGCTACGGATTCCTCTGTTCTTTGCAGATCGTATTGCAGGCTTTGATTGTTGTTCACTAAGCTAGGAACTAAGCCAGGAAAGGCAGTGCCATCAATGTGTAGAATAAATCTGCTGGCATCATTACCAGGCTGACGAGACCATTTATCCAGATTCTTAACGGGGATTCTGATGGTGTTATAAAGCGCTACTTCGCCGTCTATTTTGTCACCTACATGGAGGATGGTGACAAGCCTTGTATCTTCCTCTCCAAATTCGGCTGATGCTGTATTGCTGAAAGCAAAAAATAACAAGAGTAATAGTAAAGCGCCTAAGTGATAAAGAGGGCGGAAGACCTTTTTATACTTATTGCTGAATTGAGTATTCATCCTTATGCCCCGTGTATGTGTTTGTAAATAACTCTACCCCAAACCTCCTCTTGTAGGGGAGGGAATGTTTTTCTGGGCGACCGTTATCTTAGTTGTAATAATTTCAGCACTATGCCGAGCTTATTAACAGTATATTATTAAATATAGCTTAAAAATAGAACTATTGAAAATGGGATACTGATAAGGAGGTGGTTAGGGTAACGAAATCTGAGAGATAAAAGGTGCCAGGGTTCATTTCTTACCCCAGCTACATATGCATTATGTTAGATAAACCAGAGTCGCTCCCAGAAGGGATGAAATACCCAGAACACGCACAATTCCCCAATGCAGCTTTAGGATTAAAAATGCACAGAGCATCGTCAATCCTATAACACGCCAGTCTATGGTAGCCAGCTCAGGCTGCCATAGTTTAAGTGGACCATAGCTAGTCAGCTTTACTTCTTTAAACATTACATGCAGTGCAAACCAGACAGATAGATTAAGGATAACGCCAACTACCGCGGCTGAGATTGCCTGCAAAGCGCTTTTTAATTTAGGCTGGCTACCAATCCATTCAATATAAGGAGCGCCTGCAAATATCCAGAGGAAGCAGGGGATAAAGGTTGTCCATAAGGTAATCAATGCAGCTGCAACGCCTACAGCAAGGCTGCCTTCTTGTTTATAGCCTGCTAAGAAGCCGACAAACTCGGTCACTAAGATCAGTGGTCCTGGTGTTGTTTCAGCCAGTCCAAAGCCATCCATCATTTCTTCAGGCGTTAACCAGCCCCAGTAATTAACAACATCCTGCCCCATATATGCCAATACAGCATAAGCACCACCGAAGGTTACGACGGCAAGTTTGGAAAAGAATTTACCAATCTCAATGAGAATTTGTTGATCGCTAAAAAGAGCAACCAAAAATAATGGTATTAGCCAAACAGCAAGCCAGATCAACACTGTCTTTATTAACGCACCAAAGCCTTTAGGTTTTTCGACAACAGCTTCTGCATCAGGTATTTCCTCTCGTGCTATAAAGAAGCCATAAGCCGCAGCAGCCAATACAATTAAAGGATAGGGAATATTCAAGAAAAAGATACTAATGAAAGATAGCGCAGCAAGAATATAGAGATTTTTGCTTTTCAGTGCTTTTTTAGAAATCTTCAGCAAGGCTTCGACCACAATCACCAGCACCGCCGCCTTTACCCCCAAAAAGAGAGCCTGAATTAACGGAACACTTCCATATAACGCATAAATCCACGCCAATGCCATAATGACAATCGCACCTGGGATAACAAATAGCGCACCCGCGATAATGCCGCCAATAACACCATTGCTGCGCCATCCTGCATAAGCGGCAAGCTGCATTGCTTCTGGCCCTGGTAATAACATGCAAAAGCTGAGTGCATTGAGATACTCTTTCTCAGTCATCCAGCGCATTTTTTCTACGACCAAATTATGCATTAAAGCAATTTGTGCCGCAGGGCCACCAAAAGATAAGACACCTATTTTTGCCCAGAGCTTGGTTAAAGCGCCTAAGGATGGGGTTTCAAGTGTATCTTGAACATTATTTGACATTAAAATTCCTTTTTACATGTTTATGGAGTTTGTTCTGTAGGGTGGATAAGCGATAGCGCATCCACGCTGTAGCGCTTACCTCGGTGGATGCGCTGCCGCTTATCCACCCTACGTTATACGTCCTGTTTCAGAGTTTTCCTAAAGCTTTTCCTGCTGTAAATTTTCGCGCCAGCGCTGGAAGGTTGGCGTGTTGATATAAGCTTTTTGGGAGACATAATCCAGCACACCCCGCAAACGGTACAATCTTACAACAGAATCTACGCGTATGACTTCCTTACCTTTTTCATCGAAGAATACCAGCGTGGGCGTATAGAAAAGCTTGAGTTTTTTTGACCATTGTTTAGCCGTCATTTTCTTACCTGAGGGCGTGATAACAGGGGTGTCACCATCAATATCCAGTTGAGCTACTTCGAACTTCTTCAATAGCTTTTGCACTTGCGCATCGTATACTGGCTGGGTGTGTAAAATATCGCAAGCATGGCAGTTTCTACGCTCAAAAAAGACGACAAGTGGCTGTGATGATGCAAAATGGCTACGATCAAAAATATAAGGGGGCTTGGTGAAGAAGGGCGCTGCATTAATATCTGCCATTTCAAATTTGCCAGGGGGATCAGCGCGATCAAGATATTCTTTTAAGGTTTCTTTTTTATAATAACCATCAACAATGAATTCCAGAGCACCTTTAAATTGATAGGGCTGGTAATAGCCATTTAGGCGTAAAGTTTCCTCATTGTTATCGGTGTAATCTGTGTAGAAAAAGAGTGTGGGTGTGAAGTGAGTGTTATGTTCTTCAGCAAATTCTGCTTCGGTGTATACCGTGCCATCCATATCGGTGACTTCGCGGCTGCCCCAGATATCAATAGCAACCACGTTAAAGTGCTCTTGTGTGTATTTTACAATATCCTTTTCTTTACCAAAGTTTACTTCGAGTAGAGCCTGGCAATAGCCGCAGTCTTTTTGTCCAAAATAAACAATAATGCCTGTCTTACCTTCTTTTTTAGCCTGATTAAGATCTTCTTTTAAATCGAGAAAAGTGTCGCTGAACCATTCTGGATGCTGTAAATCTCTTGGGCCAGGCGTATCGTCAATTTCTGTAATAGAGGAGTGAGCGCTTTGAGCATAAAGTGGAAGGCACAGGAGTAGGGAGAGTAGTAAAGATAGGAGATAAAAATGAAAATAAAAAGAAGGAGGTGTATTTCTCATACCACCAGTTTAGTGCTATTTATCCTCTTTTTCCAGAGCAGATATAAGGTTGGTCTGCTTTAGTTTTATACTTTTATTGCACCGATAAAGTTGACTGTCGCCTGTATGCACTCCTCATTCATTAAAATCTTACGATGTCCGAAGCCTGTTGTGGTTAGTAATTCGCTATTTGGAGCAGAGTCGAGTAATTCCAATGCATGGCTATAAGGAACCTCGTGATCATCTTTGTCATGAATAATCAATAAGTCAGAGGTTACAGCTTTGATGCTATTTTTGGGTGATATTGAGTCCCATGTCCATTCTTTTCCATAGGTATGGGCTAGCTTTTTTACGGCAACATCTTGCATGGATGTTAATACAGAGTCACTCATTGAAAATATCTCTCCAAACGTTTTTGTTACCCAAAAAATATCTGAAAAACAGCTAATTAGAATAACTTTATCTATGTCGAGCTGATGTCTATCTAGTGCTGATAATGCGACTGCAGAACCAAAAGAGTGGCTAAGTATAGCTTTTACATTGACTTCTTTGTTAGCAACTTCAGCGAGAACATGTGCGGTATCCAGCGTATTGGTTTGCTTGCCAGAGGAATCGCCATGCGCTGGAATATCAAAGCCAACAACACGGAAGCCAGCTGAAACCAGTGGCTCAATAAAAGCATGAAGCTGGGTGCAACGGCCGCCCCAACCATGAGAAAGGATTATTGTTGGCCCTTCGCCCCAGCTTCGCACAGCGATATCTCTATTATTTATCGTGTAGGTTTTACGAGAGGCTGAACTTCTTAACGTTTGCTCTCGTTGAGGTGTGGAAAACTTGGGTGGAGTCATAAACAGGCGTAGCGCTAGGGCTCCCGCGAGTGGAGGTGACAGAACATCTAATACTTTCAGTGTTGCGGTCATGCTGGCAAAGAATAGCCGCAACAAAATGGGTATTTTATGTGTGTTTTTAAAGGGATGATCTTTCTTCATAATGTTTGTTATCTCTCATTTTCGAGCATCCATTGCTCACCTATGTGTATGAGGGCAACTGATTTTAGCCCAAATGGCTCGGGCGTAATATTACGCTTAAAATTTAGAATTTCCATGCGTGAAGGCTTTATTTGAATCACTGCATAATCATCGGCTTCAACGCCTCCAGTGAAGAACATTTGCCAAGCACTTTGCCAGCATTGTTTTTTCACATCAAGATCAGTTTTAATCGAAGCCTTTCCATAGATGACTAGAGCCGCATCTTCACCCTTGTTTTCAAAGGCAAGAGTGACCTTCGGGTTATTCCATATTTCATCTACTTTGCGGCTTTCAAGTCGTGTTCCAATGCAGATTGTATAATCATCGCTTTGATCTTGTTGGGTGAAAATGGGTTGTACCAGTCGTGAGCTAGTCTGGCTATTACCTCCGTGGCTAATTAAGAAGCAGTACTTTGCTTTGTCACGCATTATTTTAGCGCTGTGGATACAATGTTCCAATGCAGTATTACAATGCGATTGCTTGTGCTTTTTATATTTTGATAGTAAATAATTCAGGGCTTTTGTTTTCATCATATGACCTTGGATATATTGTGTTTCATGTGAACAGGGTACACATACAGATGTGCCCCTACCGTTTAAATAGCGAGACTAAATTTTACCGTTGCGCCCATCTTTTCAAATATCTGTAACAGCCCGTAATAAGTGCGGTTATGAAAGATAAACTCATCCGCTAAATAGTCTATTTTGAAAAGCTCATGTAGCTCTTTCATTGGGAGTTTGCCTTGCTGGGTATAATGTTCATGGGCTGAAAAATCAAAGCTTTCACTGCGATATGGCAAGGTTAGCCATTGCCCGAAGGGGCGTAAGGCTTTTTGGTAGAAGGCTTCATCAAAATCTTTATAGGCCATGCCCAGATCTTTATACGTGGCAAATATGAAGGCGTAATCATCATCAAAATAGCCTTTGATTAAACGGGGTAAAGCGATGGAAAACTCTTCAGACATATGTCTTACACAGCCAAAATCAATAACGCTGATTGAGCCATCTTCATGAAACAAGTAATTGCCAGGATTAGGGTCAGCATGAAAGCACTTTAAATCGCGTGAAGAGTGAATAAAGAAATCATAAAGCAGTTGTGCGGTTTGATTGCGCTGCTCCTGAGAAGGATGAGTGGCTAACCAATCATCAAGATGCAAACCTGTCACATATTCAGTGGTGAGCACACGTTCGCTAGATAGGTGTTGATACACACTGGGGATATGAATGCCCCTTATCTTGATATTTTGCTGAAACCATTGGGTGTTTTGAGCTTCAATCCGATAATCTACTTCCTCCTTTAGCCGAGCCTCAACTTCGCTAAGTGATTGCAGAATTACTTTATTATTAGGAATGCCGCGAGCAATACCTCGTACCATGGAAAGATCGCTTTTAATGGCATTATTAATGCCTGGATATTGTACTTTTACAGCGACACTGTGCTCACTATTATTATGCTCAATAGTTGCCTTATGCACTTGCCCTAGGCTGGCGGCAGCAAAGGCTTCAGCTTCAAACTGGGTGAAAAGCTCTTCAGGTGACTGCTTCAACTCACTGGTAATAACTTTGCGAACCAGAACGCGATTAAGTGTGGGAACTTGATGGAATGATTTTTCCAATTCCTTACGATAAGAATCAGGCAGTAAGCCTTGTTCCATGCCGATCATTTGGGCGACTTTTAACGCAGTTCCGCGTAGCTGGGTGAGGGCTTTAAAGAGAATCTTCGCATTCTTCTCATCGACGGATTCTTTGTCTTTAATTTTTTCCTCAGTGGAAAGAAAAGGGCGCTTTACCTTATGTTTCAGCTCTCCTATGCCCATTTGTAGCGCAGTTAGCCCTGCAACACTTGTGCGTGCGAGCTTTCCTTCTGGAACGGTATTGCTCATGACTTACCTCCCATAAAATGACGTTTTGTGTGTTTGATAATGTCACCCGCGGCTGTTGCTGATGTCATTGTTTCAAAGTGGCGCATGATGTGAGTGCGGAATAAAAAGGATACTAAATCTAAAGACTTACCGACAAGCCCTTGTTGTAGGATGTTGGTGATAATTTCCATGGTTTTGTCTACGAGCTGGGTGGTATGAACAAAGTCATCAGAATCATCTTTTAACCAGTATGCCAACACGCCTGTTTGATAATCCCAGAATAATCTGGGTAATAATTCCTGATAAGGCTGATCTGGGATTTCCTCAGCCTCAATGGCAGCTTCCAGCATATCTTTAACCATAGTGACATTTAAGCGTTTGGTTTCCGCCAGATGCGACAGGCTGGCAGCAGGGGAGTAGTAAGTGAGCTTAAAGGCTTCTTGTAAAAACTCCCGTGCAGGCAGCCATGTTTGAAGCTGTGTTTCGATGAGCTGTTGAAGTTGTTCGTGGAGTGAGTATTCATGAAAATTCTCAATGGATTTCAATGATTCCATGACTTCTAGCTGTACATTTTCACAATAACCGTAGAGTAATTTCTCTTTAGAGGGAAAGTAGTTATAGATGGTGGCATCGCCGACTTCAGCACGTCGGGCTATTTCGCGCATAGAAGCTGATTTAAAGCCCTTTTCGCTGATGACATCAACGGCGGCTTCGAGAATTTTTTTGCGTGTTTTGAGTTTATCTTGTTCGCTGACTTTCATGATTATCACCTCTTAAATAGTAATTGCTCTCTATTAAAATAGTATAAATTCTATTTAATGTATAGTGATTATATTTAAATGACGAATTAAAGTACGGATAATGGACAGTGTCAGCTTATTGTTTGGTATTTGGGAGGGTTAAGAGGATGGGATAACCACGAAGGGCACGAAGCACACGAAGAATTAAAAAGAGGCTATCTATTAACCTCTGTGGTTCTCCGTGCCCTCTGTGGTTTTATATGAAATTTTAGAGCTTACCTGCTTTCTGAAAAGCCGCCGCCATTGCGCTACTACCAGAATTGCTATCCTGACGTGACTCTTTCTTTTGATATTGTTGCGAAGGCTTAGATGCTTTCTTAGTCGCAGGCTTAGCATCACCTTTAAGCTTCATAGTCAGAGCTATTCGCTTACGAGAAATATCTACATCCTGCACCTTTACCTTCACTATTTGCCCCGCTTTCACTACATCATGGGGGTCTTTCACAAACTTGTCGGCAAGCTGAGAAATATGTACCAATCCATCTTGATGTACACCAATATCCACAAAAGCGCCAAAGTTGGTGACATTGGTAACTACACCTTCAAGCATCATATCTGGCTCAAGGTCTTTCATGTCATCGACACCCTCTTTGAAGGTGGCGGTGGTGAATTCAGGACGAGGATCACGACCAGGTTTTTCCAGCTCTGTAAGAATATCCATGACTGTTGGAATACCAAATTTATCAGTTGTGTAATCCTGAGCATGAAGGCTTTTGATAAACGTACTATTGCCAATAATTTCAGCAAGCTTCTTATTATTTTTAGCCGCAATATCTTTAACGATAGAAGCAGCTTCAGGGTGAACGGCAGATGAGTCTAGCGGGTTGACTGCATTGGGAATACGCAAGAATCCAGCAGATTGCTCGAAGGCTTTGGGGCCTAAACGAGCTACTTTCTTCAACTCGCTACGCTTGGTGAATGCACCGTGTTCATCGCGATAGGCAACGATATTCTCGGCTAACCCCATATTTAACCCAGCCACATAAGAAAGCAGGGAGGCAGATGCCATATTCAAATCCACACCGACAGCATTTACGCAATCTTCTACCGAGGCTTCTAGTGATTTGCCAAGTTGAGTCTGATTAAGATCATGCTGGTATTGACCTACACCAATGGCTTTAGGCTCGATTTTCACTAGCTCTGCCAGTGGGTCTTGTAAGCGTCGGGCAATAGAAACCGCGCCACGAATCGAAACGTCCATATTAGGAAATTCTTTGGATGC
>JAUTBZ010144051.1:0-12464 GCA_032361785.1 Lepetodrilus galriftensis
CCCCCCCCCCCCCCCCCCCCCATAACACAAATAGACGTTTTGCGCAAGCCAATCTTTCAAATGTCCGTTTGCAATTTCTTTGTTGGGAATAATTATTTTTAGACGGGCATGGGTTTTTTTTATATTGCTTGCAAACTATGCCTCTATCTGTCGGAGTGCTAGAAATTACATCAGAAACCATAACGCAATTGGCAGCGGCCATTAAAAGAGGTTTATGCAATAAGATGGAATGATTGCAGTCAATTTAGGGATATGCATGAAGTGCAATGCATCATATCTGGATGGACGAGTCAATGCAGGGAATGATCTATTCAGTGTGTATCTCACAGAGCCATTGCAGACCACTGGAGTAGATAATAGAAAAGTCTTAAAGCAATAAAAACATATCCGGCAAGTATTGTACGAGAAGAAACACCTTTCGGCTTGATACACCTTTAAAATCTAGTATAATTTAAGTATTTTATTTTGATAATTAGTTACATTTTTATGTATTTTATTGTTATAATTAGTTACATGATACACCTTTAAAATCTAGTATATGGTAATTGAAGTATTTTATTGTGATAATTAGTTACATGATACACCTTTAAAATCTAGTATAATTGAAGTATTTTATTGTGATAATTAGTTACATTTTTATGTATTTTATTGTTATAATTAGTTACATGTTTATGTATGTCCAATAGTATGTATTGTCATTGAAGATACATACCTTTGGGCATGGTTCCCCTTTAATTCTGTCATCGAAAATATGTGCTAATTAAGATATATTTTGTTGTGATAATAACTACACTCTAATGCATGTGCCTTTCGTTCAATATTATTGTAATTGGAGACACATGCCTTTTGGCATAATACTAACTAATAATAGTGTGTGATTTATCGCTGAACATCACAGCAGGCATGGTTCAACCATATGCAACTAATAATTAATAATCAGTAATCATATTAAATATTTGAAAATAGTGAAATATATTTTAATTTCAAAAGCTATAATGTTATTTTATCACAATGTAGAATCCAAATTCATGTATGCATGTATATCAAATTTAATTTAGAATAATCATAATGAGCTGATAACATTTATTTATGCACATACATTCTACAATGTCCATGTGAATTTTTCATAAGCTAATGTAAATGTCCTTTGATCAATCTTCGCGTTTGACACCTGACAATATGCACATAATATTAAGTACATAATTAATGCAATACAGATAAAAGATCAAAGGATTCCACCATCAACAATGAAACTGCGCACAATACCAATTTTGCTTTCAGTATTTACTGAAAGTGTAAACTACACTCACTTGGATATGGTAAATATTGTCTCAGTTGTAAAAACACATAGACGTGAACATGCCGATTAATTGAAATTTGTAATGGACCCCGTTTGTGCACATATAAATATAGTGATTTTTCTTTTATGCAAATATTCCGTGTCAACGTGACTTGTAAACGAGCACATAACGTATCAGCATCAAATTTGCTTAATAATTAATAAGCACCACAATCGACATTCGGAGTCTCTCTCCATCTCAGAGGAGCTCTAATGTGTCAAGGGAGACAACTCCTGCTCTGCACATCTAGCCACAGCCTGGAAGGAGAGGCTCGAGGAACCTAGGGTGTTTGACGTGGCCGTGTTGTAATAAAGTTGACATGTTGTTTATCTCTCGGTTCCACGGCAACAGCCGCTGTACCTAGCACAGGTACAGAGTGTCTCGGGAAGTAAACAAACTTTGTATCAGGTGATGTGATTTATGGTCAGGAAATGTCTGGTCGGATGGGAAAGAAATTGCAGGGTAGAAGTCCAGGGGATTAAATCACGTACTCTCCGATCACATACGTTGAGCAACATCGGTTTCTTCCGTGTCTAAACTTTTGCGAAGATTTTTATCATCCATGTGTGTGCCTGTCTTAAGCAATCTCAGATGTTCCTGTAGTCCACATATACTATTGCATACAATACCAATGATGACCATCCAATACCAATGATGACCATACAATACCAATGATGACCATCCAATACCAATGATGACCATCCAATACCAATGATGACCATCTGAATATCAATTATGACCATACAATACCAATGATGACCATCCAATACCATTGATGACCATCCAATACCAATGATGACCAGCCAATACCAATGATGACCATATAATACCAATGATGACCATCCAATACCAATGATGACCATCCAATACCAATGATGATCGTACCAGCTGGCAATACCAACAGATGACGAGCAATGATAAACATTAGAAAGTGTTGGATATCGCCGCCGGTCGCCACGCATGTTCTTAGGTAGGCTCCTACAGCCATCTGCTTCGCAAATTGAAAGGAAGTGAGGAAGAAATCGAAAGACATTTGGGAGGAATTGCCCTCAATATTCAGACAGGAACACCTTCTGTAACCAGGCATCACCATGGCAACCCAAACTGATAATTTGAGAGGGTGAAGAGGCAGGTTGGGCCCCTCCTTCCTCCCCCTTCCTCATCCTCCTCTTCCTCCTCCTCCTCCCCCTTCCTCCTCCTCCTCCTCCCTGCTCATCTATGGCTGATAATTGTCTTATCTTCTACTGTTCGCTACACTTGCTCTCTTTACATGCCACTCTGGACGGAGAAAACAAAACCCACGAGTAGAACCTGCTATAACAGCTGTACGCATGACAGCAATACCTATAACAGCAATATCAGCAGTAACAGTAACTACCAATGCATAGGTATTTATTCCCCCTAGAACCCAGTAGAACAAACACAACCCTGTGTAGTTCTATTCTGTATTGTGTTGAAATTTACTACAAGAGTATGATATAATTCTATTCTATTTGACATGTTGAAAGTACAACAAGTGTAGAAATATGGTTTTATTTTACGTATTGTACATTAAAATTACTACAAGGGTATGATATAATTCTATTCTATTTGACACATTGAAAGTACAACAAGTGTAGAAATATGATTTTATTTTACGTATTATATGTTGAAATTACTACAAGGATAGAAATATAGGTATTATATTTGACATGTTGATATTGCCATAAGTGTAGAATGCATGCAGTATCGTGTATCAAATGTTGAAATTATTACATGTACTCATCATTACACGAAACGTAATCCGTGCACCTGCAGCTTAAATACTGGATAGTAAATTTACTAGTAGCTTATGGTACTATGCACATACTAAATCCATATTGCTTGTACAGTCTACGTTATGCTATATACATTATTCCAGTAGGCTGTCTATACTGTTTCAAGAACCTATAAGGATGAACATTCTTTGGAGCTATTTTGTTCTGCTATTGTACATTATTCAATGATCAGAGGGCCTATTCTCAAAACCTACTTACGAACTTCTTAACCTAAGAACAGTTCGTAGCCATACTATAAGAATCGCTAAGATTGTCTAACGATCGTAAGAACGTTTCGAGAATAGGCCCCCAGCTTCTGATGTGATCAAGCACCACATAAAAAGCCAAGAAAACCCATGCAGTTTCTGCTGTCAAAATATCATTATTTGGTTATTATTTCCTTGTTTTATTTCTAACTCGATATCTAGCCAGGATCAGACTTTAACCTACTGGTAATTCACAGGACTGTCTTGGTTAACCCTCTCCCTGCTGGATTAGGCACAGTTACAGCTCTTTAAGGCATCTCTGGTTGCCTTCAGCATGGAGAGGGTTCATGGCCACTCGCTGTATCAAACAAATTACATCTATGCGTGTAGACACCTACATTACTCCATGTATTGGCTACAGTACAGTATGAGAGGGAGGTATGTTAATATACGACAGCCTGTGCAATAACAGTGTGCATTGTTCCATCTGACCATGGGATTCCGCAATCTACATGAAGACATATATATCATTATAAGTACGTGACTACTATTTTCTAACCATGGGATTCCGCATATAGATCATAATAAGTATGTGACTACTATTTTCTAACCATGGGATTCCGCAACCTACATGAAGACGCATAGATCATAATAAGTATGTGACTACTATTTTCTAACCATGGGATTCCGCAATCTACATGAAGACGTATATATCATAATAAGTACGTGACTACTATTTTCTAACCATGGGATTCAACAACCTACATGAAGAAATATATATCATAATAAGTATGTGACTACTATTTTCTAATTCCGCAACCTACATGAAGACGCATAGATCGTAATAAGCTTGCGACTACCATTTGACTGGTATTAGCTTGAGGTGCATCTTGATGTGCAAGTTATGGGCATTTAAGGTTGCCACTGTTTTTTATGGCTTTGTCTAGGCCTGGCATCCATGGAGGGCAGGGCATGACAGGTGAATCGCTGGCCGGGCCTCGGTTCTGCGTACTTTGCAGATCATTACTCGGAGAGTAACGGCAGGCCAGAAATAGGTGTGGACCAGAGAATAGAACAACACGTACGTCTTTGATGTGGTGACCTGCACTCCCTGCGGTTTACATTGGACAAATATGTTTAATAAAAATTGTGGTTTAATAACAGACTGGTGCTGTTAGCGTTAAATTAGTTAGTGTTATGTAATAATGGGATCTGTCCAAAGTTAGACGCCAGGCTGTTTGAGATCTGATGGATCTAATGCAGTAAGTGATGAGATTAGCGTTGACTGTAATTTGTGAATTCCGTCCTGGTAGAGTTGTTCAGTGATAAAGGTTGTATTTTTCCTGACAATTATTAACCCTTTTCCAGACAATTATCAATCCACTGCTCTTCTAAGCCATTAGTTTAATACCTGTGTAATGCTATCTCACCCACTGGGCCTTCACCCCATCCTTTACCTACTTGTCCCCACCATCACAATCTAACATCCCTACTTCCAAATGACCCACCCACTAAACCCAACACTTAGTTTGTATCCCTTACTCCATATGAGCCACCCACTAAACCTTGTATCCCTACTCCATATGACCCACCCACAACCCAACACCTACATCCCTACCTCCAAATCCCTTACACACTAAACCCAACACCCCATATCCTCACAACACCCTGTATCCCTACTTCCAAATGACACACCCAATAAACCCAACACCCCATATCCTCACAACACCCTTTATCCCTACTTCCAAATGACACACCCAATAAACCCCACACCCCACACTCTCACCTGCTCGTCCTTTCTACATTTCTCTTTTTATATTTTTGGTTGGATCTCTAGCCCCATAACATGCATCTAGTGTCTCCCCTCCACCACCCAACCAACACCCCTTCCCCTCACCCACCCCCCAACCAACCAACCCCACGCACGCACCCCCACACACACAAGATTGTTTCCATCCAGGATACTGCTTACACACAGCTCTTCCTTATCCTTGTTGTGACAAGTCTTGACACCGCTTCGGGCTATTTGCCCATGGTATTCATTTACAATGCAGGACTTACATCATACAAACACAATATTAGCTGCCATACAAATGAACTAATAGATAAGTTATGCCCCCGGGTTACCAGGATCTCATTTGGGATATGTAAAGAATGTATGGGGCCAGATTTGAAAGAGATGAGATTTAATTGAAGGCATTCGGAGGAGATTTCACTCCCGTGCAGTAAGGCAGTGTTTTTTCAAGCCGCAATAATATTATGCAGGCACATAATGCAGGATTATTCCTAAATGCTGTAATAATTTACGTAGCTTAATGATGTTTTTGTGTTCGGCGCTTTGCATAAAGTTTTTCTAATTGTGGGAGATTTAAATGTTTTGAGAAAATAATCTCAGAAAACCGTGTAAGTTTGCATTTTGGCACAAGCTTTACGACATAATGTTCACAATTCTGAAGCTTTTTTGGACGATAATCTGTGTTTTAATCCCAGATTTAAAAATCCTCCCAGTTTGCATGGAGCCGAATACATATCGTGCTTGGACCGGTTACATTACAAACGTTTGCTGACTGTAGCTCATGATTGAGATGAGATCGTAAGGCGATAACACCTGTTGTGCGCTGTCAGACTGGAGGTCTGCTAATTGTAGGAGGATAATTCTAGGATTACCGTGACTAAGTTCCTCCTGCCCTGCTGCACAGCAATAATGAGGCACAGGGGAAAGGCGACGTTCGGGACATCTTCACTGGAGTATCACGGACACCAGCCCCAGTCAAATGTAGTTCCGGATTTGTTTGTCAAGTTTCTTACAAGGGGAAGGAAACCTTGCTAGTATATCTTCTGCTTGAGTATGCGTATGATATATATATATATATGCCAGTGTATGGTAGATGGACCAGCGGTAATAAAGTTTGTCACAGGTTTGGTCAACAGACAGGTGGGGTCCGTCCTGTCACGTTAATCCGTCATGTCACGCAACTGCAGGGTTACGCAGGGTCTGACAGAAATTATTATTCCCCCGCGGTTGATATGATACAGTAGTGGTGGTGGTGGTGGTGGAGTCAATGTTTCCCCCTGTTGATTGATCCGAGGACTCTGTGGTGTTGCGGGAGGTGAGTGGTGTTGCGGGCGGTGACATTCAGTGCGAAGTGGTCAACCTCACCTGTGGCTGGCTGGCTGGACACACACACTCTCTCTCTCTCTGTCTCTCTCTCTCTCTGGACACACGTAGGAAACTACACTGACCAGGCCACAGGTAGACCAGGTAGTTATTAGCCTTTTGACCTCAGCAGTGCCATCTAGTGTTTGAGTGAAGGGGGTCGGAGCGGGTTGGATTGGACCAGTCCCCGAGCGTGCGTGCGTGCGTGTGAGAGAGCGAGATAGCCGCGAGCTCACAGAGACTGTAGTAGACCCATGTGTGTGGGTCGGCTGTTCAGACTGCAGTGGGGTGCAGATCTCGACTCCTGCTACTGCTGCTGTCAGGCTCGCAGTCTCTCACAGCCTCTCCCTCTAGCTCTCCCTCTCTCTCTACTCTTACTACCTTCCAGCTACCTCTCTCTCTCCTCCTTCTCTTCCTCCCAGCAGGCGAGAGCAATGTAAATTACTCTTCTATCAGTGAGGAGGGATTGAGGCACAGAGGAGCCTGTGGATTGGGCCTGCGCACTCAACTTTTAGAAAAGTTGCACGGAAAGTTTATAAAAGTTGTGCTCGCGTCTGTATACCAATGTGGATGTGATTATTGACCACAAGTGATAACTTTGAAAGGATTTTACCCTCATGAAGAATTTTTTAAAGGAAGAAAAAAAAGGATGATTTGCTTATGAAGTTTTTTTGTTTTGTTTTTATGTCGAGGATGTATACAATGTTTTGGATGTATGACAGATAAACCAGTGAAGTGTTACCTGAAAGTTGGATGATTACTTACGTGGCGGATATGGTCGAATTTACGAAGATGTGGTCAGATCTGGATATGACCAGAGAGGAAATATGGGCTAGCTCTACATCGTACGTTATCGTGTAGAACCCATCCATGCCTGAGACGGGGAATATTCTATTCTCTCATCTGTTGTTTCTCATCTCAGAGTTTCTCTTATCGCCTCGGCTGCATTGTGATGGATTTCATGATTTTAAAGGTGAGAGAACACAAACCATCCAACATTTTAATTTCCTTCATGTTTTATTTCGTCTCCACACATGCATGCATTATATTTCAGTTTCTTATCGATATCTTCGCCCTTTTTTAAACTTTAGCATTCACCTACAAGGTTATCAAATCTCGCTGGATATCTTTCCCATGCAATAAAAGAAAAATGGAATCCCGCTGGATTTTGCTGTTTTTCCAAGGATATTATATAAAGAGGTTTTTTTAAGATGTTTTCTGAAATGATTTTCTTTCTGATATGTTATGGCAAACAAATGGCTTTATTAAGATAACTGTAAAGCTAAATTGGTTTTAGTTGGTTGTCATCCAGTATTTTTCTTTAATATGCCACCATAAGGTGTAGGTGCATATATCTCAATTTGTACATACATGAATGATCATTGTCATCTCTGATTTCACAATAGGATATGCAAATACTACTGCAGCGTTACACAAGAATACTACAATGCCACTAACTGATAATATGACACTCGAGACTTATCTTTATACATTTATAATCCAGTTTAGGTCAACATAGAAGGGTTATGGTTTAATGGGGGAGGTCTTAAGACGGGTGTTATTATGGTTTTATTGAGGAGCGACCCAGCCCAGACTCTTCGCTATAGGAAGTGCTGTATCGAATGCAAACAGATTTTCCCCCATGTAAAAAAAGAAAATCAATACCTGTCGTGGGCTGACTCTTCTTCTCAATGAATGGAAGGGGGGCTTTAATGGTGATGTGACGAAGTACAAGAATGTTGACTTTAAAGGAGGTCGTATAGTGACCTCCACTGGACATTTTAAGTGGACACTGTATGCTAATATATGACAGATTACATAACCAGAACATTAACACTATTTATATATGTGTGGAAGGTGGCTTATCTTGAATTGTAAAATATTATTTCTATGTTGTAAATTTGGTGAATGCTCTTTAATAATATAATGAATAGTACCAGTGAATATGTTCAGATCTGGTGTTAATATTATCCCATTCAACAAGAGCATATGATGAATAGTATTCCTTTCAACAAGAGCATATGATGAATAGTATTCCTTTCAACAAGAGCATATGATGAAGAGATTTTCAGATTATGTTAGGAATAATCAGTGCTAAGAAATGTATAATTTGATTGATTATTTATTGATTGGTTGTGATATTCTTTTGATCTTTCAAGATATATACAGCTGATTCTTGCTTGGGATTAGAGATAGATTACCTGGGTTGATGGTGCAATTCAAGGCTGTTGCATGTGGTGGATATACATAGCACAGTAGGCCAGTAGAGAGGGTGGTCGCCAACCCAATCTGTGGTCCGAGTTCTATGATTACACATAGATGACTACAGTTACATATTGGTATCGATAGCACAGTAAGTCGTGCAGCAGATGGGGGTGTTTGCCCATTTTACCTATGGTCCAAGTTCTATGATTGTATAATGAATGAAATAGTGCAGTAGATAGGGTTTCGCTGTCACACCTATGGCTCGAGTTCTATGGTTGTATAATGAAGGAAATAGGACAGTAGATATAGTTATGCTGTGACACCTATGGTTCAATTTCTATGGTATAACAAATGGAATAATGTATTTGATATAGTTTCGCTGTCACACCTATGGTTCTAGGTCTATAATGATGGATTGGATAAAGTAGTAGAGTGGAGTTTTCCCCATCATTCTTATGGTCTGAGTTCTATTGTTACATGACAGATGGGAAAACACAGTAGCTAGGGTTTCACTGTCGCACCTATGGTCTGAGCTCTATGATTACACAATAGATGGTGTCGTGAAAAGGATAGTGTTGATGGTGCGAGTTCTATGATTGTACAATAGATGGGTGTTGTACAACATATAGAATGTATACGGTCTGAGTTCTACCATTACACAACATATCAACTAGCGCAACAGATAGTGTTTCCTATCACACTTAGGGTCCGAGTTCTATTATCACTGATCATACAATCATGGCCCCAGTTCTACAGAGAGAACGTAGCGCTACAAGGGTCGTAACTCCGATACATTTACACGACGTTACGACTCGCGCAGCTCTACGATTGTCCTGCGGAACAGCCCCCAGGCTCATCTCTACTCATAGGTTCCACGATCTCGCCTACACTCCGCCTATCTTACCTACAATCTCAGAATGTGTTCATTGTATTATGAGCAGCTGTTGTTCTCGACAGTTTGCCTTTATTGAATATCTGCATGGTAACAGCCGTAGGGGCTGCCACCCCGGAATTAGCTACTGCAGCAATCAGTGAATATCAATATAGCTTAATGTCTGTATAAATACTTCCCCGCACTTCAACAGTTACTATTTCTATATTAAATTTGCATTGTGATTGCGTCGAGATGGTTATCTGTCTGCGGCGTTATTTCAATGGATTGAAAGACTCCCCCGGGAGTTTTATGTTAAATGTTTGGAAGTTTCCAAGCAGGTATTATTAAAAAGATTATTTTAATGGTTTAATTAGATGGTTTAGCCTGAAGGTATGGAGCTATTTGGTTGTATATGGCTTTAGCTTTGTGTGTGGATGTGTAACAATGGTGGACACAGATGCGGCCAAATGTATTGGTATGCTTTTAGTGGGAGGAAAACCTGCAAATTTATTTATGATTTTATCTTTTTAGATATTTATTAATTTATTGTTTAGTGATGCATTTTGCACTGTATTTCTCTTCTGCTGCCATGAGTATGAATGAGAAGGCATGTAACAATGCCAACAAATATATGTGATGACCTTTTAGCGGTCATATCAATTTCATAATTGACTAATTGGCGAGTATCTACAATTTTATGATCCTTATGTTGTCTTAAATACGGGAATGAAATATTTATCATTTTGATGTAGGAACACCATGATGTCAATTACAAACCTTTATCGACCATCTTCAATGGGATTCTACATTTGAAGGATTTTAATCGCCCGATGAAAGCCATAAGATAATGCATTCCATAGTTTAAAAAAAAACATAAACACATTTTAAAGCCATTTGCCATATTATTATATCTTTCCATTATCTCAATAAGATTAGGTTGCCTTGAAACCATGTATTTTGTCACTTTTATATCAGCTAAACATGCAATGTATGACATTCAAAATGTTCATCAACTTTGCTAGCTTAACCATAGGGTATGCAGCACTGCAATGTAAGCGTAACCGTTCAGTGAAATGTCAGCACCCTTGGTTCTATAATTTATCATATCCATCTTTATACACATGATCTATACACATCCATCAAGTGTAATTTATCATACACTGTATTTGATGCAATATTTATTGGACAATTATTATATTAATAGTCATACCCTATTGAATCCTGAAGAGGGGCATAACTCCTTCATCTTCTCCTGGTTTGAATCATAGATGGTATTATCGAAAATTGGGCAGAATCTTACGCAAGGAGAAGATGTATATCTGCCGAAGCAAGGTAATTTGTCGTTAACCACCGCAGACGAAGAGAAGCTGGTTTTCTGTTGCTGTGGGCGCATCGTGTTGGCAGAGTTTGAAGAAATGGCGTTAATCAGTCGCTCTTCTTTGTCATAAGTCCGGAACTGAACAATAGGAAGCTCTTGTTAGCCACAGGAAACGGATTTCATAATGATGTGCAGAAAGTCTCTCTTTTTTTTAAAACCTCTAAACATATTGTTGGAAGATAATTGGAATTTTTGTGTGTTTTTTCTTTCTTTTCTAGTCTTGTTCGATCTTAAGAATCATGTTTTTATTTGTGAAAAGAATGATTAATATCAAGGTAAATAGTATGTTTTAATGGTGTATGTAGTCTTACGGAATGATGGATTTGAATAAATTACAATTTGTACATATTTCACGTTTTATATATCTGTGTGTGACAAAGCATCACTTTTATACTGACCGTATATACCATACTCAGCCCACAAGCTTTCAACAATAATAATCGTACGTTTGAAATCCAAATTCCAATGATAAAACCATATACATGTTTGAAGCGTCAAAGCTTGCAAAAAAAAGAAGAAGTAATCATTCGTTTGAAATCCAAATTCCAATGATAAAACCGTGTAAGTATTCGAAGCGGCGAGAATTTCATCGTTTTCTATTCTTCTGAGATGAAAGGGACTTCTAGAGAGGATTGTATTAACACACCGTGGTATCATTAGCTCCCTGAGCCGCCTAGCACCACACTACCACTCTGAGCCGCCACAGTGAGCCGCCTTGTACCAAAACCCCATGTTCCCTAGCCCAAGTCAAAACAAAACATAAGCTTTGAACTTGCCAAGTGCAAGGTTGTGTTTGATGTGATCTATGTGTTGTTGCTTTGGTTTTGAAGTCCGGGCGCTGATCAAACTCTGGCTGATTAAATCCCACCCTGACCCCCAAAATACACCCTTATCTCTTCAGGATGGACAGACGGGGAAGTAGTTTATTCCATTATGTATGGGTGTACGTCATGGGTTGGGGCGACTGTACTTACTGTCCAGTTTTGACTAACTGGTAAAAACTGAAATGTCCAGATAGAGTGGGTTGTATTTAGTAATGGGAATCTTGTGTGGTGTTATTTCTGCCACTGAGAAGCACATCTCTTCAAAGAGTTTATCTCATTTAAAAGCTTTTGAGCTGTGGTTACTCCAAAAATCTCCAGACCGATTCTCTCTGGGCAAATATACGTCTTTGTTTGCGTCTAAAAATACTGTCTGGAAAGGAGAAAGAAACGAGCATATGTCTCTGTTTCAACATGGAACAGCGACAATGTTATGAATCAATAACATTAGTTTACTTCACAAGTTTCTAGATGTACGCGATCAACTCGGTGGGAAGTGCATCTCTTAAAGAGACAAGGGGAAAAAACGTACTCAACGAATAAATGAGCCATGCATAACAAGGTCTGGTTCATACAATATCTTTCTATTAAATGCCGGGGAAAAAATCTCTTTCATTGCTATGTATTTTTATACATCACTGAGCTAAAATAGAAAGTAGTTTTTTGGTGTGGTTTTTACATGAAAAT
>JAUTBZ010144062.1:0-12463 GCA_032361785.1 Lepetodrilus galriftensis
GAATAGAATATACCTTGCCAACTAAACTTCGTCTTGCCCTCTCTGCAGACTGTTTTAAACGAAACCTAAAAATATATCTGTTTCGCAAATACTTTATCTCCTAAATTTCTCCTTTCGTATGTTTTTATTTTATTTATTAACTTTTTGTTATATAAATGTCCATATTATGATGATGATGATGATGATGATATCAATAATAGCAATAATGTCAGTATAATAATAATAATAATAATATTTATCATCATCATCATCATCATCATCAAACATATTATTATTATGATAATATCAATAATATCAATAATGTGCACACATTATTACAGAACGCCAAATCCATGCTCTAAAGCCGAGCTCTACTGTATAGATTACTATAGCTTAGTATGATACGTACAGTACGTACTGTCAGTGGAGTCGCATACGCCATACTACGTACAGTCAGTTATGTGAAGTCGCCGTCCAGCTGGCTAGCATGACTCCAACACGGGCTTTATCACTGCTGTGGATTCAGTCTGACCTGGAATCCTAATTGATTTACTCACACCTATTTAAATCCATATTAGCGACAATACGCCGGGCCTGGTAACGTGCCGTATCAAGGTATGCCCAGATTTCGGGTAAACACACCTGCACAGACAGCCGAGTCCAATTTACCGCAGTTACAGATGTAATCCCTGCAAACAACTACTAGTATACGAGGACACCTCGGTGCAGGACGTCAGTGTATATTAACGACAGTCACTGCCGTTTGACTTATATCAAATACTAATTTACCAACATGAGATTCAACATCAAAGCCATAGAAGATAGAGCGTACCCTTATGGCAAGAACATATATGTTAGATTCTGAAATATGTCTACTGTATATTGTATGTAAGAGTTACACATCCACACTTTCCGAGGTGTATCGGTCAATATCCCTACAGTTTTGGTCGTGGCTCCTCCGAGGCACCTCCGAGGCGGTAGCCAAGCCCACTGCGCCATTAAAACGTAATCTTGAATCTGCCCCGGTACAAATATATTATGCAAACTAAATCCATGTGAGAGAACCTCCAAATAGGAGCTGCAAGTAGACACAATATCCGGTGACATAAACTGGTCAAAAATCTAAATGCGCAACAATCCACTGTGACGTCACAAACAATCCACTGTGACGTCACAAACATCATGACGTATTTCACCTGTCACCGGAAATAACAATTCGCTCCACTTGCAGCGCCTATTGCACACTGTAGGATATATAGATCTTGGTGTTAGACATGTGTAGTGTTATGTAATAGGCACACATTAACTCACACGAGCATACCCATATACCCATATATACGCAATCAGTCTTCAAGTATTGCCCAAGTACACACTGCATTATTTAGCAAAGACCTTCCTATCCATTATGATGATCATGTACCCTATTCAATGGATAAGACGATGGCAACTTATATTCATCGATATATGCATCACTGTGTTAACGTTTGAAGGGAATTGCGGAACTAACATGTGTTATTAGTTGCCACGGTCCACATATAGTATGGTGGTGGTGGGGAATTAAACGGTTGTCCCGAGTTCAAATCCTGCACGGCATCAATGTTCGCGAAAGTTACATTTTATTTCGCGATATTATTATTTTAATTTTATTTTTATTATTATACATCTATATAGCGCAAATATTAGATCCAGAATAACTGCTCAAATGCGCTTATAACCCAGGTCAACCCTGATCTGTGCACTCAAATTCCTTCTCAACTCACTAGAGAGTACTGTAAACAATTTGAGCTGACATTCAAGGCGCGTCAAGGTTATCATGCATATGTCCATCTCATCCTTCCGGGTACCCATTATCTGCTGAGTGAACAGAGGCAATTTCGAACTAAGCCACTTGCCTAAGGTGATATCACAAGTTTCTCAACCTATGTCTCTGTAAAGTTATATTCATGGATATTTTATTGATATTCACAATTATAGAAAGACAATTGTTAGGTATGCACAATTATACTGTCATACGATGCAAGGTCAGACAGTGTTAAAGGAATATGTTTTCATAAAATGAATTCAGTTTGAGCTTCATCAGCCTTGTGCCCATACGGACACATGGTATTAGCGAATAGTAGGCCCAGATCCTATACATATGGGGATATGGACGTTTATAGCATGTAACGTCAATTGTGAAACTTGCCATACATTTTTAAAAAACTAATTGGCAAATTCCGTCTAGAACATTTTGAGCGCATGAACCTTACCGATATCTATACATACTGTCTAGCTATTTTTAGTTAAGTCAACGTCATCGACGGTGATTACGGGGTGATGAAGGAGGGACCAAACCATCGCCGTCGCCCATCTCGAAGGAACAAACGCCAGTCTAACTGACAATAAGGGTCATACATGGTGACAAAATTGTGGAAAAATCGTGAAGATTCTCACATTACTTTGACACAAGGCCAGGTCTACTTCAGCTGACTTTACACGGGAGATAGACGGTAATTATATTAGCGTTGATGGGGCACACTCTCATGCGATTCCCCTATTCAATTTAATACCTGGCGTCGCTTCCAAATCTAATGAACTCTCGCCAGCTAAGCCCAAAGGTCGGCCTTTGGCGACTAATTCGTCCCCTTGGAGTTAACACGGGGCGGATTACGTTCGCGAAAAGGTGAAGAAAAAATTAAGTTCTCTCATTAGTGGATAGAACGTTATATTATTGTTTGCGTAGTAAATCTCAGTGACTCAGAGACGTGGAATTCTCGGAGATGGAGGGAAAAAACTTTTGGAAAATCTTTTCTGTTACTCATTTTACTTACGGTGATCTAACTTGATTGGGAGGTCATTAAAACGTAATTTGCAGAATCAGGAAGGGAGAGAAAACAATCTTTCTTGGCATTAATCCGATTATAACGTCCACTATATTTTCTAACACAAAGACATTCACATTGTAATAGCTGATTGCAAAGTCGAGGGATTTCGTGTCACAAATTTGGATTATGAAAAATTCTCTTGCGAGTACTTTTTGATTGCTTTTTAAAGTTTCGAAGCTTTAATTATCTTGTAATTTCCATAGCAAGTTTCTTACCGAGGATTAATTAACTAAAATAGTTGGACAAAACATGATCAAGATGATGTTTAATATGATTAGAATTAAAATTATCTTCTTACACACCTGCCAAAATAGAAACGCCAGAAAATTGTACTTTGGATTTAGGCCTAATTATTATTTATTTTATGATTTAAAAACGTATATTACAATACATATTACACGAATCTACAGGACATGATGATGGTCATGAAATTTACAGTCATGAACAATGAACTAAACCGTTGTTTTATAGCCACGTGCTATAAATAGTTCTAACATACATGAACACACAGCTCCTGAATAAAAGCCATTTGGGATACCAAACTGGCAACATTATCAACTCGGCTAGTTACAGTTCACTAGAGACATATTAACAATAAGACACGAAAACCGAGTGCCGCTAAATTTGACTCTTGGGGAATATTGCTCTAATACCTTTGTATATTAACGAGAGAATAACACGTGAGGACTGCGGTCAAATCAGCCGGATTACCTCCCCTTGTAATACGGCTTATTTTCTATATAATTATCTGAAATTAAAGGGCCACATTTCTTTGTATTTGCTTTTATTGTAATTTTATTCTTGTACTATTGCTATTATTTAATTTAAGAAAAGATGTATTCAAACTAGACTAAAATGTAATGGTGATATTGTATGAATGCAATGACATATTTGTCGATAGTGCGCTTCAGATTGCCGTGGTATCAGAAGAAATGTCTTGACGTATAGCTGGTTTCCGACCACCGCTGCGCTGCGTTCGGTCCCTAAGCAGTTGACATTAAACAATTCAATGTGCACATTATACTGTGACCTCACGTTGTTATTATACGTCTGCATGCAAAAGTGCATGCTGGCATTGTGCGAATGTCCACGGTCAAATGCCTACCTAAAATAATGGTAAATAGATGTCCTGTATTTTAAGTATAATTGCACAAATCCCCTTGGTTATACTAGCCAAATATTGATTGTTCATTTTCTGTTTACTATTTGTAGATTCTAGATAGTCTAAAATTATTTTCTAACGATTCTTGTCATAAAACCGGTCGTTATATATGCTATATTCTCCCATATGAATGCCCGCGTAAAAACGCATTACGCTAAACCGCATACCATTATCATAGATTCGGGTTAATATATTGCTAACAATAGAAGCGGAATAGTCGTACTATAGCAGTATATAGTAGGATATTAATATTTCCTCGATTTCTGTGACGCTAATTGCAAGACAGCGGTATTACCACACTAATGAAACAAAACACTTGGGAATAATAAACTAGCCTCTCTCTAAGCGATGTACATTCAATACCAATGTACGAAGCCATTTGAGCATTATTAATTCTAGCAATTACCTCTAATCCACTGCCATACCGGTATCATCAAATCATCTGATGGTAAAACACTTCAGGGCCTTACGATGACTTTGAAGTGTGTTGTCGGCAAGCAGTATCAAATAACCGCAGGAACACGCGAACAGGTACAGTATTTCCGGTGTATCGACCAACCAAATTGCGCAAATTTCGCACGCGGCAGGTGTGCCACTGTTTCGTACTAACGGCCAATTAGTTAGCTCTGTGTAATTTTCTCCTCATCCATTAATGCGAAAGTTAACTGATACGACAGTTTTTCGTGAACTAACAAGGGATAAAGTACGAGGGCTTGTCCCAAGATAGGGTAATTATACCCTCTACCCATTGGCCATCTGAGCTCGAGGTTTACATGTCACGTGACCTTGGTCAGAGGGGATGTCGGCTCCTTGTAGCTGAAATGGTCACATGTGTAAGTGAGAAAATCCGACAATATAAATTGGTCATTAAATCCAGAATTTAACTTTAGTTTAATGTTCTCAAATTACTCTACAGGAGTTGATGACTCGAGCTGGATCTTGATTTCCCTTGTCAGTCCGTGGAGCCATTTTAAGAAACACAAATTTGAGAATTTTAGTTTTAAAATTATTTCATCAAAATTTAATTTGAGATTAAAAATAATAAGTTTCATCAAATGACGCGATTTTAAGTTTGTATTTTAATTGGCTGTACAATGAGTAATAACTTAGTAGTAGACCTTTAAACATAATTCGATGCATGTGAGCAGTTGGTGAAACTTAATGTTTAAAACTGCAAAACATAATCCTTCATATCTAGAAATGGAAGGAGACAAACGCAATATTAATATTTGTAGAAAGAGTCGTTTCAAAGATGTGTGTTAATGATTTTGAGGAAATAGCCCAGATACTCAAAACCATTTGTGGTTTTTATGACTATGTCAATATCTCGTATCTGCTGATTGGCTGAAGATAGTGTCCAAATTACCTCCCCTGATATAATAGACTCCAGACCTAATCATCGTTAAACGATAACCGGGCAGAGAGTGAAGAATTATCTAATTACTTTATTTCATTGAGCCATTTGTCATAGGAGCTAATTCAGTCATGAAATAATGGCATAAGCATTAACGGTGCTAGACGGCGTATGATATTCCGGTCGGGCAGCAGTTTTTGGAATTTCCTGCCGTATGTCGAGCTTTCTGAATTCTGAAGCGCAAGGTTTCTACTGCGCGCTGAGACCCACAAATTTGCAGGAATCGTGTTCGAGGTGCGTAAAATTAAATGATCCTGGATGCATTGAGTGAGTTTTTCCATCTGACAGAAACGAATACATCATACAAAAGGGGGGAAATAGATTTAGTTATCTCTGATCCATTTCACGACGAGGGAGTATAACTGGAACCGCTGTTGGAAGGTATCCTGGGACCTTCACGAAGGCGTCGAATCATTAGTCAAATTAACTCGTCTCGTTCGCAAATGAATATTACCCAGCTATAACACTTGAAATTACATTTTGCTTTCAAAGAAAACACGACGGGAGAAGATGAAGATAGGTCCAAATTATTCGTCAAATTTTGCAACCGTTCTTCAATGCTCCGGGTCATTAGACTCCGTCCGAACGCGGACAATAAATTTTATTAGATGGCACAACCTACCCCAGAGACTAACGTTTTAGTCCCAAATTTCAGAAAACAACGAAGACCCATTTGTCTTGCAGGGTCGTACACGCCAAAGGACACGAACATTTGTACTTATGAATATGCATGTAATTCAGGGTCATTAGGCTTCCCCTGAGAGTCGATTCCCGGTTCGAATCCGTCTGTGAATAGTAGGTACACAAACAGTCGTCAACATTCGACGTAGATAGATGGACATGCACAAAAGGTCGCTGTCCAAACTCGATATTAAACCAGAGAAGCTAGACACGGAGAGAAAACTCCTCGTATGAAATATAGACAGGCGACGCACGCCGATTCAGCCGAATCTTGATCTTTCGATTGCTATTGGGATTTTAGTGGGCTTCGGATCATGAAGTTTGACAAGCTGCAACGAGACTATAGGGACCCAACGTCGTAAAAGTCGTTCACGTTTTTAAATTTGTTGTTTCAATTCATTTTATTTCAATTTATCTCAATAAGGGTAAGGGAACTACTGGGCTTCCATCACTCTATAGGAAGCGGCGAGGTTTCACAAAAGTAGTCCTAGGAGACCCCGCTGTATGGTTCTGATGGATTCACCCCCACCGTCCTGCTTCTATACTCTACACCAGGATATTTAATTTAGAAAGTAGACAGAGATATAGTGTTCATTGATATTTAAGCATGGCTAACATTGCTTTGAAGTCACAGTTTGATGTTTGTCCATTATGATGTTAATGACGCCCAACATATGATCGAGTATTCACTGAGTACATATACTGTGAAGTAGGATAAGAGGTGTCATGTAATATATTTCCCATTATTAATATTTATAAAAATGCGATAAATGGTACACATTTAAGTAGATATTACTTTGCCTACTTCCAGTAACTATACCGCTAATATGATCATACCATCACCTTCTAGTCTCTCTGAGACTCTGTCTTTCTCTTCATCTCTCACTCCTCTCTAGCGCTTTCTCTTTCTCTCTCTCTCTCTCGCATACAAACTCCCTCCCCACTCTCCCTCCTCCATCTCTCTGCTCTTATATCTCCCCTCTATTCTCTTTCTCTATCTTTTCTCTCGCACCCCCATCGCTCTCTCTCTCTCTCTCTCTCTCTCTCTCTCTCTCTCTCTCTCTCTCTCTCTCTCTCTCCTTCCCCAACTCTCTCCCTTTTCCTTCTCTGTGTATTTGTCTCCCTTTGCGACCATTATCAAACGAGCAACATTCAAACATATAAAGGCGACACATTTTTCATCATCCCCTTTAATTCATATACTTCTTTTAACCTCTGACTTTTCGCTCATGCACTTTCTTTGTTTGCTGGGAACCACCGTCTCCCTTTCAGTCCATTTTCTGTCTAATTATCAGAAAAATTAACGTAAGGACATCAAAAGTGGTGGTCTGCAACCAAATATCTCCCACAAGGCTTTGCGAGCCACGAGGTGACTGATCAACGTATTGACACGAGATCTCGCGAGACCTGGGAAACTTCTGCCTTTGACTCTAGTCTAACAATAGTCTCCCGATTTGTATTCGTCTCACTAAGATCAAGCTCGAGACAATCAACGTTATTCCCGGTTTGTTTAGATTCTACAATTAAGGATTTCTGTCTCAGTGTTTGCAAGACGCTGCCATGAAATAATTTTCTTCCAATCGTTTACGAAAAATCCGGATGGCATATGCTATCCATAATTCCCATAATTCCGCGCGAAAGGGCCTGAAAACATCGCACATTTGTTTCTATTATTTCGAGTAGCGACCGATTACCGCCACTTAAATTTATAGGCAAGCATTCATGAAGTTCAATTAGGAAAATATGTTCGCAGGAATATGTTATCTGAATTAAATATAAGCAAGCTTTCACGATTCTATGGTCATTTTCCCTTTTTTACTTGTAACCCTGGTTTTCAAACGCAGTTAGCTTCCGGTAACCTTTGCACGCATAGGAATTAAATGCAAAGGAGATGTAACAATTCCTTGGTCATTTTATCCTTTTCACTTGTAATACTGGTTTTGTAACGCAGTTAGCTTCCGGTAACCTTTTTACCGGAAACCAGGTGGCGACCTCAGTCTATGAACCACTAAACATGTACCCCCGTCAGCTACATCGACAAATACCATTGGGACAATATTTTGACCCTCTTATTACATCATTTGTCAAAATTCGGATCGTATTTCGGTCTTCGATTCCGTTTTCCGTTTCGGGCGTGCCAGGTGACGTTTGGCAGACTTAGGGCCGTGCGCAAGACAGGCGGCGACGACAGCGATGGAGTGGAAATGTGGGAGGGGACGTTCCCACGGGGTGCGCACGCGTCTTGCACCGCTAATGGGGGAGCAGGGACACACGGACGACGTCCTGTGCACCTGTCACGTGACACAGGAACATATTTTAGGGACATTCAATCAATCCAGAAACTATACGATGACAGAATTCTTTGGTAATTAGGAAATTGACAATTTGTATTCAGAGGTGTCTGTTATTAGTCCATGAAAGCTAAACGTCTATCGCAGCATATGCTTTTACAATGTAGCTGTATAGCATGGAGACGAAAAACTGTCGATAGACTTTTGAAACACTATTATATTAGCTAAGTATGATGTTTAATTATGTTTCAATTTAAAAAAGCGTTAATTGAAAGGGTTGAATCGCGTACAGTATAGTTCACTGTTGTTATAGGTAATATCTCCTAGTATAAATAAATCTTCGAATACTGTGCACACTGGTGTATTTCCAACTCTCTTTCTCTTTCTATTCTCTCTCTCCGCCTCTCTTTTTCTCTCAAATTATTTGAAAAATATATTCAGTATTTTGTCTTCATTGATTGCATTCGCCCTGAAACCTGTACACTTGTCCAGCTTATAGGCCTATGAGGCACATAAGACACACCATTTTATAATTGAATTACAGGATCACAGCGGAATTTATGTCTTATTTTCGCCAGTTCACAACCTTAATAAATATGCAGTCGTACACGTCATTGAACATCTGTCGCGAAATGAACGCGCCAACAAGCCATTTCCTTGAGCACACATTCTGCGAACAATGCTGTTCAAATATCTTGTCAAACATTACACTTTCAAACGCTCCGCTCTTTCAATATCTTCCTTGTAATAGCATTATCAACTCGTATAGTGCGGCCACAACTTCTCATTTGTGAAGTGAAATTTACACGTGGTTGAAATCAACATGTAAAGTTGGTGTACATTTCCATCTCCGGAGACCAAGCTACACGATTATAAGGCCAATCTATAGTGTTAATTGTCTCTATATTAGTCTCATGTTTTCTCCGAGTAGCAACAGAATATTATTGTTTGCTGACTGGAGACCGAACACAGGACTGATAAAAGGGTAATATCTAAATGTCGAACCGGCCTCCATCCCGGAATGCGGATCGTAACGAGAGTTTTAACACGACTGCGCATGTCAAGTATCCCGAGCCTAGACTCCGTGGCGCAGGGATATACGAACACACCATGTTCTTAGCTGAGACAGAACTATATGTTTCAGCTGAGCAAACAGTTCTACGTAAATCCCTCCGCGTATCTTCTTGTAACGCTTACTTTACAACACCTTGCAAATCTGTAGAAAAGACTACATCTTTCATAATACATGTAGTTTATAGGTTCGACGAAAAAAAACCACGACGTATAGTTTATAGCCGTCTATCTTTTACCCGCATTTAGACAAAAACAAAGTTATGATTATTTAAGGAGAGAAAACATCCGCACAGTACTGTATTTAATGTAAGGACATGCTACCAGAGTAGAGATGTGTATACATATTCGAAATATGGATAAAGAAACTTCAAAATACGTAAATCAACATTCCAAACACTAAATTGAAATATATTTACTGGTTATCTAAACCTGAAAGGATACGTGATCTACATTTGAATGTTGTTGTGTTTTATTAATTAAAAAGAAAGAAAAAAACAAGAAAAAAACGTGCTTTTCACATTATAATTGCATTTTGATGAATTTTTCATTTCATTACTTTATTTGAAAATGATATTGATAATTGCGTGCGTATATTATGCGCTTAATCTAAATAGCAATTATGTTCGCATTTCATAAAATTCGTCCGCGAACCATTATATTTGCTATGGCATTTTGAGTAAAACGAAGTAAAACAATAGCATCATATCACCTTGATACATCATTCCGAGCATTCTGTTTGTTTAAGAAAACACGATATTCCGGAAATATCATGAGTTAGCTAATTACGCATGATTGACTAGAATTCTGACAGATTCTGCCTCTTTAGTTCATCATTCCTCAAATTGACGTCTCGTAATTGACAGTTACAGACATACAAACATGCACAAGCAGGAAATTATCTAGACACTGCATGTATATCCCATTAAGAGGAGAGAAAAAAGTCCTATTGCCTGCGAAATAATAGCACATTATTGTTTATTTCAAGTTCAATTCATCACTCGCATATATATGGCCTACACTTAAAGATATCAGAGTATTATTATTAGGTAGGGAAGGTCATATTTAATTCAGTAGAACAATAAACTTGTGCGAATGAATAACACATTGCCATAATATGTTTGTAGTCTTGCAACGTATTAATGCATTCAAAAATGTAGTTAAAGGAATTATAGATGTTTGTCTTTGATGGTAAGTACTTGTGCTCATCCATTGAGATAGCAATTTTAAAGAGGCTTCTGATGATTGGATATTGTAAATCATGCATGCGTAGACAATAATAATGTTTTGAAAGCATGCACGTATTGTAATGAAAATAAAAGGGTAAATAGCATGTTGTTCATACCCCATGCTTAATTAGTAAATCCGTTAAATTATTGACACTAAAAGCCATATACACTGATATACCGTCTGACCATGTTATGGTGGCTAGTATACTAATTACCCTCAACTGTATGTTTGCGTACAGGTGTTGAAATCATTACTGACTGTTTACATACGGTGTCATCGAAACTGCTACGGACCGCCGACGGGCACTTGCTAGCCCCACCCACGGGAAATAAACCACGTGACCCGGATTAAAATGATTGACGGGACAGGGCGAAATATCATGCAATATCACACTAGCATATCTTTGATCTTCGGTGACTCTCGCCTCAAAGTTTGTCTAGAAGATAAGGGTTGTTTGCGAGTATATTTACAGATAAACTAATTTCAGGATGCAAGAATTCTGTAATTTTGCGCCACGAAGTTCTAAGGGAATTGAAATCTATTAATATGGACGCGACGACTGGGAATAAAGCTACGTGGAATATTGGATATACCTATACAATGCCGTATTATTTCAAATAAGAAAAGACGTAATTTTGCATTTTTATTATTTATTTATGTATAAAAAATAATGTTTTGTTTGTTTTCAATATGAATAGAAATTGCATACGTCGAATCGCCGTGTAACTTACAATTTAATTAAGTAAACGTATGACATTTGTCCACTGTATAAATATATTTTAAATCGCAGCCGATCTTGGCTAGACTCGATAATCTAATATTGATAGGAATCATTGGGTACAGAATTGAAAAATGGCATTAGGTTCTGCTATATTAACATATTGCTATAACACATACCGGTAACGAATACTATGCAATTATGCTGCGATTAGCAAAAGCTTATAATTTACAATTAAATAATGAAAGTAAAATAAAATGTGTGAAAAAGACAGTTGAAAGAGGTAATGGTTTTTGTCTGGGTTCGATTCCTGGAGCTTCTCTGTCAATTTATACATATAACGTTCAACATTTAAAAAGTATTAATTTTAATAATATTTATATTCAATACAATCCTAATATTATTATTTTACCAACATTCGCGAACAACCCTCATAGAGCAATAACAATACAAAAAATAAACGACATAGAAAAATCTCAAAAGAAAACGCAGATAAGCATTCCAGTATTCAAACACAAAAACAATGATTGATTGCACATTCACATCATCATGATCTTATTACGGACAAAATTGACTAAATTTAATAATATTTCCAAATATTGTAACGTATAATTGCTGCTTTAAACGAATCAGGACCAAATTGATCCGCAGTTTAGCAATCGGCACGTGTGTTGGTGATGTTGCGTATCTGTCGAGGTACCGTACTCTGGGCGTAACAATACGACCTTCATATGGGACGCCGTGGCTAAAATTGATTTCGAGTTGGGAATATGTCGCTACAATTACGGGCACGTAGTCTGGACGCAACACAGGCACGACTAATACGAATCCGAATCTTCCCTGCTCCCTAATTTAGCAATCAACAAACCGAATATTTCCGCGGATATGAATGTGTTTGAAATATGACCATGGATAACACTGAGTACAGACTTTGGGAAACTATATTATTATTACTTCAACACAATGTTGATTGTGATTGTTTCTGGTGAATGGATTTCAGAATAGCATCGGATTCTGTATATATATATATGATTCTGTATATATGATTATGTG
>JAUTBZ010144073.1:0-12463 GCA_032361785.1 Lepetodrilus galriftensis
TATAGCTACGAACTGTTCTTAGGTGAAGAAGTTCGTAAGTATGTTTCAAAAATAGGCCCTCTGGAGTTTCTATATTTAGGCCCTGGGCATAATTACAATGAACGAACTTGCTACTAGTATTATTAGCTTTCATTTCGTCGATTATGTGTATTGCCTATTATGATGTAATGAGCTACGAAATAGAGATGCTCCCAATGTATAATATGGCCAGAGCTGTCCTGTATCAATGGTGTAACCCTAAGGTATCCTAAGGTCAAAGATGGTGTAATTTAATGGCTAAGGTTGGAGTTTAGGCTACCTTAGAGTTTATTCCTTGTCAAAGACATTTTGAAGCAATTTATTTCGATTTATAATAATTTTTGAAAATATCGAAAAATTGCCAAAAATTATAAAAAATTGAAAACATTGCCATTAGCCCTCTCCCTGCTGAAGGCAAGTTAACTTGCCTGATCATATGCAGAAATAGAACACTTTGATTTTATTCAGCAGGGAAATTGATAAGGACTATCTTAGAGTTACTCTATTATGTACAAGACAGTCCTGGAAAATACAGAATGTCAAAGTACTGTAGTACGGTAGTAATATACATACCGTAAGTATACAACATTTTATGCTGTATTTAGCAATAAATAACTAGACCAATTAATTAATATTGATTGAATTAATGTTTTACGTCGCAGCGGGAATATCTCACCCATAGGCGACAATTAAGGAATAAATAATAAATAAATAATAAATATATGTATTATGATACAAGATTGTCAGATATGTATATGATATCTCTGCAGTGACTGTGGTATAAATAAGAAGGTATTTATTAAACCTTAGGTGCAGAATGAAAGGAAGACATTGATATATATATATATATATATATTTCAAATGAATGTTAACACTTGTAAGAATATATTTTCTTCCTCCATTTGCAACTATATTGAAACATTGAGCAAGTGTTAGAAATAAATTATAAGTTAAAATTGAAACAGGAAATGACAGACTTGTATATATTACATCATCATGTATAACTCATGATATACTCTACCACTCTGCTATTGAACACTGTAAACCGTGGGGTATTATGGCCTCTTTATCTGTTGGAGGCGTGTCCAGTAATGTCAATTTTGATTGGTTCATTTCAAACTTCTTGGGAGGCGTGTCCAGTAATGTCAATTTTGATTGGTTCATTTCAAACTTCTCGGAATAACAGGTTTATCCACTGTTAGTGCTTTCAGACTAGTGTTTGGAAGACAGATACAGACCAACATGTCACAAGATAAATTGTTCCCACAGATAAAATGGTGTAATAGCCCATAGTGTATTATATGTAGCAGAGAGGAAAATAGTATACACTGGGTTACACATGATGATATTATTGAGCAAATATTATAAGGCTTGTCTATAGTATCAAATTATGCTGGAGAAAATCAAATTTGACAAATAAAATGTCCTAAAGTGGATAAAAGGACTTTATGGCAAGTCATTTTCCAAACAAATATTTTTGATAAAACATTTTTCTTGACATTCATGATGGAAGAAATAGATATTGAGCAAGTGTTTGCAATGCATTAATGTTCAAATCTATGAGCAACATATGCACAATTTCCATGACGAAATGTAGGCAATCAATATTGAACAATTATATATCTCCAATTTCTAATCTACATGAGACAGTCTAGTGTACATTTGGCACAAATAATTAATTTGTCGTACATAATTTATTTACATTATCATTAATAACGCTTTATTAGAATAATATCAATTACTGTTCCAAACTTGCCAATTTACAAGTAACTTGCAAGTGAAGATAATCTAGTGTAAATGACTTTAATTTATCTCTCATAACACAATTAATTCATTCACACACAACATTGACAAGAAGAATACAAAAATAATCCTATCTTTAAAAATTATTATTAATATAATTTGTTATACCTCAAGCTATATTACATCACATATCACAAAACTAATCTATATATACAAATACACAAATATCCACTCTAACTGTTCAAGTACAATGAGCCACTGTAAATCATGAAATTAATGCGTCTAATTTAAATGCTACCTCTAGATTTTAGACGCAAATGCGACACTAGTAAAATGGGACCGGCCATGTCTCCATACCATGTTGACTCTTAACTTTAAGGTGCAGCAATTAAATGCAACAATACAGCATTTTTCGCATTAATATTCTGCTCGCATTAATTTCATGATTTACAGAATTCAGTTTTGACTTCAAACAGTACAGTTTGTCCGATTTACAGATGTTTTGTGGGAGATTGTTCCATAGGAATTGGTCCTGGTCTCCGTTTCACAAAATAATCGTAGACCTACGAGAGTCGTAACTCAGTTTATATGACGTAGCTCTACGATCGTTCAGTAGAATGGGTTCCTTGGGGGCTTAATCTCGAAATGTTCTTATGATCGTATGACAATCTTAAGGATTCGTATAGTATGGCTAAGAACATGTTACACACATTCTTAGGCCACGAAGATCGTAAGAACATTTCAAGAATAGGCTCTCTGGCCCCCGAGATTACGAAAAATGTCTAAGTACACTTTCATACGTCATGTAAACTTTGAGCTTGAGCATGAAATCGTACTCAAAATGATTCGTAATATCAGGGCCTCGACTCAGAATTGTGTTCATAAAACGTCATCTGACGTCATAGTCTGAGTACGTTTTCGTGCTCAGAAAGTTTCGTAATCTCGGGGCCCGGTCTTTGCTTGAGAAAAGTGTCGGATTGGTAGTCCAGTTGAAAGTCGAGATCTACATAATTTCCTGGCGTACGCCCTGATTTAGGCCACATAAATAAGTTACGACTCCCTTAGCACTAGGGTCATTCTGATACCGGACCCACAGATCCACAGAACCAAAGGATGATTAAAATTATCAAATTATTTAAATCAGTCTCTCGCCATTTGTAAGGTCAACCATTTTCTCCATGGGTATTTCTCCACTTGACCTCAGCTCGACCTCGGCTGGTTTGTATTTTCCTTGCATCTTGTGGCTGCGCTTGGTGTACCAGACGCCGTACACGATGGCAGCCACCACCAGCAGCAGCAGCACTGCGACGCACGCGGCAACAACACCATCGTTAGCAGCCGCAACACCGACCTGCGGATTCTGCATGGCCGTCTCGCATAGTTGACCTGAAGGGCGACGTAAACATAATAATGAGTGAAATTAGTTGGAAGGAAAGTAGTATTGTTTGAAGAGTTAGTGATTAAATGGTGTGGTTTTTTAGCATAACATTTTAGTGAAAATATTGTCAATATAACTGAAAATGAAAGAGATCTCTTACAGATTATAGGCAGCATAAATGTAATAAAGAATGCAATTAGTTGGAAGGAAAGTAGGGATGTTTGAAAAGTTAATGATTTTATGTTATATTATGATTTAATTTTTTTTTTACATTTAACATGAATACGATTGAAAAAGAAAGCAATCTCACAGATTATTAAACACCAATTTAAAAAAAAATAAAAAAATTACTATCCAGGCAATATCGCGTAATATATCAGTCACGTCACAATGTGACCATTTTACCTGTTTTCCCAGTGATACAGCTGCAGTTATATTTCCCCCGGATATTGAGACATGTAGATCCGTCGGAACACTGATGCGATCCATCACCACACTCATCCACATCCACAGCACACGTGGGTCCCTCGTATCCCGTACCCCGACAATCGCATGTGACACTCGTCACATTGTGGGCGACACACGTTCCATTGTTCTGGCATGGAGCACTCTCGCATGGCCTGACTTCCGTCTCACAGAGGGCGCCAGTGTGTCCTGTTCCGGCGCAGTCGCAGGAATATGTCCGTAATCCGTCTACGCAGGTTCCACCGTGTTGACACATGTGACTGCGCATGCAGTCGTCCACGTTGCGTTGACATCTGTTGCCATGGAAACCGGTTCCGCTGCAGTCGCAGATGTAGTTGTTCATGAGGTCGATGCACCGGCCACCATTTTGACACGGGGCGGTCTCACAGTCGTCGATGTTCTGCCCGCATGTCTTGCCCGTCCAGCCTGCGGGACAGTTGCAGCCATATGTCCCTGCGTAGTTGACGCACACACCTGAAAACATGTGGGCGTAATTCTGAGATAATCGCTCTCATTTTCCTTCTCAACTCCCTGGGGAATATACAACCCAAGTTAAAAACTATTTTTAAAACAAATATTTAATAAAATATCCTTAGGATCTCTCCCGGAAACATTTTCATCATCATAAATCTTTTCAATCTGTACTATTTAGCATAATATATTAATTAATTAATTAATTAACATGATTGTCCTTACAAATATGGACATAAAATTGCAATATTCACATTTTCCAATACATTTAATAATAAAAAAATCCTTTTCAAATGACTTGCCACAATATGGTAGCTACGTTTACACAAATTCTCAATATTCACTAAATCAAACTGCTAAAAGTAATTATTTTATTTTGTTCAAATTAATTGGACAATTACTGTAGTACCGGTACTAGTAGAACATACCTCCATTAAAACATGGCTGCGTCCCATTGCACTCGTCGACGTCCACCTGACATCTGTCACCATGGAAACCCGTCCCCAGACAGGCGCAAGTGTACCCTCCCACCGTGTTCTCACACTTTCCCCCGTGTTGACACGTGCCCGCCACATGGCATTCGTCCACGTCTTCCGTGCACTGGGTCCCAGAGAATCCCGTCCCGCGACAGTCACAGACATACGAGACTCTGTGCGTTGTGCACCCGGGTTTGTCGAGACAGCGCCGTGCCTGACACGACTCGTTGTGCCACCCGCAGTCGTGCATCACTTCCTCACAGCTGCACAGCCCCCGGTAACGACATTTCCCAGCATTAAGACATGGCTGGCTGAAGCACGAGTCGAGAATGTTCTCGCAGTATTTCCCCGAGTATCCGGGGAGACATCGGCATTCGTATCTGTCCACGGAATCCACGCATGACGCTCCGTTCAGACACGTGTTCACCTTGCAGTCGTCGATGTTCGTTTCGCAGAATTTACCGGTAAATCCTCGAGGGCAACGGCACGTGATTGTCATTGCGTCAGTTTCGAGACACTGTCCATTGTTCAAGCAGGGGAGAGAACTGCATCTTCGGATGTCGGTGTCGCAGTTCCGACCTTGAAACCCTGTGTGACAGATGCATCGATAACCATGATTACTTTCTTCGCAAGTTCCGCCATTTAAACACGTCGTATTCCGGCACTCGAGGGTTTTGTTTTCACAACGTATTCCGGTAAAACTGGGTTTACACTGGCATTTATATCCCGAATTAATCGACGGATTGATGGAGCTCTCCGTACAGACGCCGTCATTCAGACAGGAGTTCAGCGCACATTCGTCGATATCGGTTTCGCAATGTCTACCACGGAAACCGTCACGACACACGCATTTATAATCCTCCGATGTCTCATTGAAAAAGCAGGTGGCGCTGTTGTAACAAGGATTGAATTTACACTGGTTTACGGCGCTCTGGCAACTCTCTCCCGTGTAGAAGAACGAACATCGACAGCGGTAACTGTTCTTGTCATTGCGACACTGTCCTCCGTTCAAACACGGCCGACTCGCGCAGAAGTCGCGGAACTGGCAGTAGTCCCCGTAATACCCAATGCTGCAATTGCATCTGTACGCTGCGTCGCTCGGAACACACTTGGAATTGATGCTGCAGTGATGTCTGTAACAGTAGTTGAAAATCTGGCACTGCTTCCCGAGGTATTTCTCGTCACAGGTACACGCGAAATCCGTGTTATTCTTCCCGGGGACGCATGTTCCGCTGTTGAAGCACGGCGTGGAGGAACACACATGTTTATGTTCACAATTCTCCCCGAAATAATCCTCAGAACACCGGCACTTGTACGCGTTGACGAGATCCACACAGGTTCCGTTTCTTCCACATGGATTGCTCGTGCAGTCGTTGACGTTTTCCGTGCAGTTCTTATCGGACCACCCTGGTTTGCAGAAACACTCGTAACCAATGAGATCAGTCGATACGCACTGGAAGGAGTTGACCGCGTCGCAAGGTTTGGAATCGCAGGGGTGGTGGTTAAACTCGCAGAATTGTCCGGAGAATCCCGCGGGACAGACGCACGTGTACAGTTTGTGTCCGTCCTGGCAGGTGGCGCTGTTGCGACACAGGTGACCTTTACAGTCGTCGGAGCTCTTGTAACATCCTATCCCCTCCCAACCTTCGATGCACGGGCAAGAGTTGGCGTTCCAGTCGTCGCGACAGAAGGAGTTCGCTGGACACAGATTTACACGGCAGACGTTGTCTCCGTGGCAACCGATGCGGACACTGTTGTTGGCGACAGAGATGCCTTTCTGGTTGAAGTGGCTGGGGAGATAATTCACGTAATTCTTGTTGTATGTCAGGTTGCGCAGACAGCCCTTGAAATAGCTGATCATTCTACTGGAATCACCTGTAGTAAAAATACATATGCAAAACATGTGACCAGACATAGGTGAAATCGCACTATATTGGGCACATTTGTTTGAGTCATTTTAATAATTTGAACCCTTTAATATTTCAAACAGCAAAATGAATCATCAACAAATTCTTTTTTAAATCTGTCAGACCATAAAAAAAAAAAATGCCAAATTATTTGTAGCTGTTCGTATTATTAAGGTTATAATTACTATACAACTTTTAACTCCCTACCTGGCATGAATGGTTTGGCTCCGAGGTACACAGTGATAATATTGTTGAGGCTGGGACTGTAAGGGTTAAAGCTGGATGTTTTGATAAGATCCTGTCCATCAAGGGAAACCGTGAACTTCTTGTTGTCTCGGCTCCAAGTCACGGAATGCCACACACCATCTGATACGGAGCTTGGAAACGTTACAGGCTCTGCAAATAAAAGGACGCAATGTAAACACGGATGAAAGTAACCATTTTACAGAAAGTGCGTTTTACCTAATATTTGGGGTTCCAGTACTTAGGCCCCAGTATTTATTATGGAAAACGTCCCTTTTGAAAACGAAACTTTTAATCTGAAGTTAGTAGCATTATTTACCCCCATTTCCAAAAATGCTGAACTGGAGTTTCCTGTTGAAGACTCGGAACTCTACGACATTGCTGAGAAAACCACTGGCATAGAAGAACTCGTGGTAGATCAGGGTAGCTGTGGCTTGGCGGGAACGGAACTCGAATCCGCCAGAATCGCCAAACGGAAACCTGGCACGGTCGACAGTGACATTGACATAGCTTGATTTTCCATCATATGTGGAAGATGAGACTGAAGAAAAATAAAATAGGAAAATGTTAAACAATGCTCTCAGATAGAATGCTCTCAAGTAGGATGTTTCTAGTGTCTGTAATGGAAGCTTGGGTTGCATAGTCCTGATGGAGCTGAGAAGGTGAAATGAGTGCAAACTGATTCATTGTAATTTGAGCAGCTTCTTGGGTGTAAATGGGGCTATACAAATGGAATTATTATTATTATTGTTATTATTATTATTATAATAATTATTATTATTATTATTATTATGCGAACATATAAGATAAATAAGGCGATATTAAGCCAATTCCCCTCAGGATAATAGATATAATATTAGCATTATTATTATTTCTTGCTGACAATAGGAAATTCTATGACATGCCTGATCAATATTAAGCGACTGAAAAAATATTTGTTCATATTTTAAATGATACATATATATAAACAGGATTTGAATGTTATTTTATTTATTATTTTTGGTGATAAATCCAAATTATCTGGTTACCTTCTGAGCACTCCTTTCCGTGATAATTTGCTGTGCACTGACATTTAGGCCCCGCCCACCCAGGGAGACATATGCCTTCGTGTTGACAGGGGGAGGGGCTACATGACTCCTCCCTCTTGCAGCCTGGCAGGGGTCGCGGAGGGTCATTCCCAAATATGGACATAACACTGGACTGCAAGTCCACCGGACTGTAGTTTATGTTCAAATCTCGAATGCAACCATCAAATCTAAAAATAGTTTTAGAAAAAGTAAGATAAACAATCTAATATACCGAAAGACATATGTATAGGCAAGGCCTTTAAAGACATTAATGTAGTTCTAATTACTATCTTAGTATTCAAATATGAATTTATTTTCTTTGATCAGATACCCTACCCGGTATGAGTATAGACATAAAAACACTTTTGAGCAGTGGATTTAGTTGATATACAAGTATATATGTTATGTTATGTTGTATTGATAAGTAATATTTTAAAAAGTACATTCAATTTCCAGATCCATACATATGCAATTAATTCTTATGCATAAAAACAACAAAAACAAACACCACATATTCAAAGGGAGGCGACTCTGTATACTTTGTGAAAGCACAATATTATCTCCCTTGGCTTACGCTGTACGTCATTATCAATGTTATACAACTTTACAAGCTATATTTGATCCATTGACCATAGTAATAATGTAGCTCTATGAGTAAGCTTTTGATCATGGTTTTGACGTAATATAAATACGAACATTATAGATACAAATAAATATACATACCCTTCAAATGTTGGGAGTTTAGTGGGTCTGTATCGCCACTTGTTGAGAGCCGAGTGGTCGTGTAGACGACCCAGAAACAAGGGGAGAGAAACAAGGATGTAGCTGCTGACGGTGCCGCTACCTGATCCAAACACGCCACTATCGCCCGAGGAGACTATGAGAAAAAGAAACATGGCTACATTTCAACAGTCTGATTGGAAAGACCTTCCTCTACCTGTCATTTATCCATAATTATATCCCTCCCAATCTTCAAATCCAGACTATAAATACTCATCAGCTTAAAACTCCCTAAACATTCAGATTCTTTAATAATACTGCTAGTGCAAGGGTACAGTGATCTATAAATGGAATACCTATATGTAACTTTCTAGTCTTATCAAGGATATTTCATGACAATATCTGTCGATTCAATTATTATTATTATTTTTTTACATTTAAAAAATAATTTAACACATTCATTAACAACTACCAATCATATTAGCAGGTCAATCGAAAAAGTTATCATTTCCTTGTAAAATTTATAAGGCACCTTGTTGCTAAACGAATACAACTTGGAAACTTGGTGAAGAATTCTACATAGGGTTAGTGACTGAAAATTTTACTTCTGCATCCTTTACCACAATAATCAGTAGCCCAGATAAGGCGCGTATCTGCGTAATTTATGCAGTAAAAAAATTGAGAAATATGCATAGATATTAAACCTGGCAGTGATGAAAACGCGTACATAATGATAAAATATGTGAGCTGTTTACAGTCGCATGTATCACTTATTTATTTGTATATTTTAAATACACATAATTTTACAGATAATAAAAATAGTATAGGTTTAATTGTAGATGACAATATCTTGATAATGTATTTCTTCCTTTTTCCTTTCTTTTAGACTGTTCCATTGACTATCGGACAAAATTAAATGTCCGATAGTAAATGGGGCCATTACCACAATGTTTATCTGGAGCTCTGATAATGTAGCAGCATAATTCATATGCAACCGAGGAGCGTACCAATCCTGGGATTTGAACCCTAGTTGCTGGATTGTGAATCCAACACTCTACTGACTTGGCTAATCAAAGCGTTATTAAATTAATTTCCGACTATCACAGGAGGTAAGGGGTTAAGCAGACCCACCTTGGATGCGGTACCGCCCGCCGATGAAGACCACGCTGACATGGTACCACGCTCCACTGTCCACGTTCTGTCCGACCCGGCTGACGGTATCCGTGTTTCCAGACACGATGTGGAGGCGGATCTGACCCCGGTCAACCATGATGGCCAGAGCGTCGCTGGTCATCTGAAGCATGTCAATATCAATGTCAATAATGTCAATATCAATGTCAATAATGTCAATGTCAATGTCAATATCAATGTCAATGTCAATATCAATTGTCAATATCAATATCAATGTCAATATCAATATCAATGTCGATATCAAAGTCAATATCAATGTCAATAATGTCAATGTCAATAATGTCAATGTCAATGTCAATATCAATGTCAATGTCAATATTAATATCAATATCAATATCAATATCAATGTCAATATCAATGTCAATATCAATGTCAATATCAATATCAATGTCAATGTCAATATCAATGTCAATAATGTCAATATCAATGTCAATATCAATGTCAATGTCAATGTCAATGTCAATATCTATCAATGTCAATGTCAATGTCAATGTCAATGTCAATGTCAATATCTATCAATGTCAATGTCAATGTCAATGTCAATGTCAATGTCAATGTGTCAATGTGTCAATGAAGCAATGCTGGTAGTAGGTAGGTTACATCCATTTGCATTTCAACATCACAGATATAATTGAGAAACATCCACCTACCGTATACAGTATGAGTCCAGACGACCGGGTCGTGGTGACCCAGAACGAGATCTGGTGCACCTCCACTAGTCCGCTATAGTGCAGCATGGCGTCCGGCGTGAAGTGCGCCATGTTCTGGAAGGCGCACGTTTCCTCGGAGAATCCTGGCCGACAGACACACCGCTTCCTGGTCCACAGGTCCACGCACGTCCCGCCGTTGTGACACTCGGAGGAAGAGCAGGACTTGTGCGGAGGACATCCTGGTTTGGGCGGGGTCAGGATTTGGCTGGACGTGGCTGGTGCGATTGAGGTGAGGGAGGAGGTGGGGTGTGGGGTAGAGGAGGAGGTGTTGGTAGCAGCAGGAGGAGGTGGAGGTAGGAGAGATATGCTCCGACTGTTGATCATCAAATTCTGAAATTTATTGAAAATTAAAGGCATACAATCACGGTTTGTTGACATATTTCATGGTCAAAAGTATTATAATTCACATTACAACAAAGATCCATTTCTATGCTTACCCCAAGACACCCAGTGAAACTGGTCAAAGTTCTCAGCTTGCTACGGACGTACGGAGACACCTCCGGAATTCCTCCGAGGAACATGTCGGTTCCGAAGTCAAAGATCGCGCTTTGATTGTAGGTAAACTTAAGAAAGCAGGGGGATAAGTAGTTGCAGTTGTAGGGGTCGATGACGATACTAGTCGACACTGGGGATATTGTGATGTTCACTGCGTGGGAGTAAATGTCGCCAACAGGGGCGCTGAGGTTAATAACGCCCCGTGACGTCACAGTGCCACGACTCTCTGTAACCAGGAGAGTCCCCTTGTAGAGCTCCATGCCGTAGTGTTGTGGGTGTCCCTGGGGATCTCTCTGGAATAATAACAATAATACTAGTTATAATACTACTAGTAATAATACTAAAATACTAGTAATAATACTAGTAATAATACTAGTAATAATAGTAATAATACTAGTAATAATAGTAATAGTAATAATAATAGTAATAATACTAATAGTAATAGTAGTAATAGTAATAATAATAGTAATAGTAGTAATAGTAATAATAATAATACTAATAACAATAATACTAATAGTAATAACAGTAATATAGTAATACTAGTAATACTACTACTAATAGTAATAATAGTAATAATAATAGTAATAATAGTAATAACAGTAATGTAGTAATAATAATAATAGTAATAATAGTAATAATAATAATAATAGTAATAATAATAATAATAATAATAATAATAATAATAATAATAATAATATTCCAAGTTCAAATCCTGCCCCGTGTGCTCAGCATCAATGTTTGTGAAAGTTTCCTTTCTGACACAATATTGATAGATTGCACTGTCTGTAGAGTGGCAATACAGTTATCATCCTTGCCACTGTCTGTAGAGTGACAATACAGTTATCATCCTTGTCAGTACCAGTCAGTGCTCGCAGGTTTACTGCAACATTCAGTTTTACGGCAGGAGGAGACCTGCAACATCCATAGCACTGAATGTTGCAGTAAAACCTGCGAGCACTGACTGGTACTGACAAACCTAGGTTGATATCTGCATTGCCACAGATAGCGGATCCTATCAATATCGTCTCTCTCATTCACTTATTTAATCATTAGATCTCCAAAACTGCTACTTGCCCTTACGGTAATTAATTTTGTTGAGTATATAACGTAGTAGGACTCACCCCAGTAATAAACATTATAATCCCTGTGGATACAGTTGTGGTGAAGGTGAACCTCATTTCAATTTTCCCAGAGATGTTGCTCCCTCTTCGTCTTCTGTCAGGGGGAGAGAACTCTGGATGGACTCTCAAAAAGCTTTGACCGTCAAAGTTTGCCGTGTTCACAATCTGGCACGTCGATCCGGAGATTCCCACCGGACAGCGACAGGAAAACTTCCCTAGAACTGGTTCGGCGCACAGACCTCCGTTGTGACACGGACTGGGGTTGCACCGACTCGTGTTCACTGTGCAGTTGTCGCCTGGATAGGAAGAATCCGAATATTGCAGAAATAGTGCCGAGGAAATATACTGGGTAGTGCTCCTTTCTAGCTGTTCTGTCTGTACTTTCTGTCCGACGCATGCGCAGTTACACTGTGCGGTGTTCATCCTTTGCAACTGTGCATGCGTCGGACAGAAAGTAC
>JAUTBZ010144095.1:0-12459 GCA_032361785.1 Lepetodrilus galriftensis
ATTCTCGAAACGTTCTTACGATCTTCTTAGCCTAAGAACGTTATTAACTTTATCTTAAGGATACGTATAGCATGAGCTATTCACGTTCTTAAGCTAAGAAGATCTTAAGAAGTTTCGAGAATAGGGGCCCTGGTTCACTGCCACTGCTGAGGGGTGTAACGTCTAACGTCCTATATGTCATATTGATGTACTAGTAAACGGTTAAAAGTCTATTGGATTAGAAAAAGACTGTTTCAAAATGTCTCCGATTGGTGTTCAACGTACGGAATCATAGCCGTTGCTGCTTTATTAGTATATCTGAAAGCCTCGGAATTGGACAAAGGTGACCTTATGTCATTCCTGACACTGATACTTTGGTTAAGTAGTAAAGTGTGTCTACTCATGACTGGGTTTGGACAGACACGTACATCAATATGTCCACCCAGGAAAACACGGAAACGTTATCAAACCCGTAAAGCCTGACAACACTGCTTGACATTCACTTGAAGAACATCGACTTGTCTGGCTGATCTACACACAGAACCGCTTACTGCGGGATCATTCCACCATGTTAAGAAAATAGTAGTAGACTACATGTACTTTTAAAAAGCGAAACTAACCTTTTTGGGAAATATACTAAAATCATGAAACTGTCAAGAAAACGAATAAAAGCACTATAACACTTTGAAGGCATGTTATAAATGGTTCGTATAGTATTGATAGCAGGGTTGTGTGGTCTGTCATATCGCAGGGTTGTGTGGTCTGTCAGATCGCAGGGTTGTGTGGTCTGTCATATTGCAGGGTTGTGTGGTCTGTCATATTGCAGGGTTGTGTGGTCTGTCAGATCGCAGGGTTGTGTGTTCTGTCATATCGCAGGGTTGTGTGGTCTGTCAGATCGCAGGGTTGTGTGGTCTGTCAAATCGCAGGGTTGTGTGGTCTGTCAGATCGCAGGGTTGTGTGGTCTATCAGATTGCAGGGTTGTGTGGTCTGTCAGATCGCAGGGTTGTGTGGTCTGTCAGATTGCAGGGTTGTGTGGTCTGTCAGATTGCAGGGTTGTGTGGTCTGTCATATTGCAGGGTTGTGTGGTCTGTCAGATTGCAGGGTTGTGTGATCTGTCAGCTCGCAGGCAGTGCTCGGATAACGCTCTGTTGGGAGTGTTCATAGCTCTGTAAGTATTACTGTGCCGTGAGGAGGCATAGCTCGGTCATCCTCATTCAACAAGTGATGCTACTTTTCTGCGTTTGCGTTCCGGTCATGGTATTCAGGCTGTTGGCTCGACGAGTAGAAACCTATAAGACATGTTCTACCATCAGCGGTACATAACTGTACATGTTTCGTAAAATAGAGTAAGCTTGTGTTTAGTTGAAGTATTACAGATGTTATATCACTATTGTAATAGATTCAAATAAGGTGTACACAGGTGGTATTGGATGTAATCAAACTCAAACTGACAGCAACGTGGGCTGGGCCAGAGCCTGAGGGCAGAGATCACGAAACTTTTCCGAGTTCACGCTCAACTTAAAGTTTTTTTCACAAATGATGTCAACTCTCCATATACAATCTGAGCTTGAGCATTAAATCGTACTCAGAAGGTTTCGTAATCTCGGGGGCTATGTCTCGTATCAATACCAAATCTGAAAAACAACAAACTATTACAAATGTGTCACAAACTTTGACAGTTGAGTGTTAGATACTAATTGTCCCGCGATGATACCACCTTACCGTCAGATTATCGGTTACAGATTGTTTTAATTCTGACCTTTGTTTCCAGTTTCAATCCATTGTCGTCTGAGATCATTAATCATTAATGTTCAAATTATCTTCTCTGTTGATAAACTCTTTGTGCGCTGTAGGTGTAGTTTCACGCCTCGTCTAGCTTGCCCGAGATTTTAGGTCCATTGTATATATGTCTCGAGCAGCACAAATAACGTGGTTAACCATTAAGCCGTCATTGTTTTTCAACTCCAAGGCTATTGGCAGTACTGCACACAGACATGACTCCAATTACCGATTATTACTATGTCTATGACTTATACACGGAAACAGTATATCAAATAACCACTATTACCAGGTCCAAGGCCAGTAAACTGATACGTGATTGCAGTAAGGACCAATACAAGTATGATGCATGCTTCCGGTAACCATCACTACCACCAGTTCCAAGGCTAGTACAACCATACCGGATTCCAATAACACAGTATTAGTGTATTACTTTTCTAACGCAACATGATTCCAATAATAAAGTATTACTTTATTACCATTTCAAAGGCTAGTACAACCATGCATGTTTTAAAAAAAACAATGTTGGTTTATTGCCATTTTCAAGGCTAGTACATGATTCCAACAACAAATTACCAGTATATTACCATTGCAAGGCAACGTAATTCCAATAAACAATTATTCCAAATTTCAAGGCAAACGCTGCAAAGCTGCGAGGCTAATGGACATTTGGGATCTGGATTAGCCATGAACCGATCAGGAGCATTACGTGTAGAGACCCGAGCCAGACTGATATATAGCGAATATATACATGGCAGAACGATCGATTAACTGCATGGATATGCTATACTGCTCAAGAGACATGCACTTCCACTACTGGTGCACAGTGGTGGTTAAATGGCATAGGCTATGTTCAAGAAGACAAATAATCGAAACAGGTTGTGCTAAACGTTAGACATTAATAACATAATGGTCTTCAGTTAGCTGTAAACAGAATGCATTGAACGATAAATTCTAAAGCTACTATAAAATGTGATGGAATAATTCAATATATACTATTAGCAGCTCGTCTCTAGTCTGTAAGTTTGACAGTAGATCGCATATTCGTAGTATACGGCCTAGTAGATGTTTTTCGAATTTCACAAGGGGCTCTTCCGCTGTGAGTGGTGTACTTTCTTGTAGAGCAAGGGATTCTGCTAATAAACAATGGTTTAATGAACTGGGTTGTATATCAACAAATCCGATAGATTCTATTTGTTTTGGGATGTATTTCGACTAATTCCGACTGGCTTGCTTGAACATTAATTTGAAGAATTTCACCTAAATCCAAATTGTACTTATCTTTTTCAGTGGTTTCTGACACATTGCTATCAACTGTCTTTGTCCTTATGTCGTAAACCTACCATTTATCCGTGTTTGTATATTATATGAACTGTATTCAACATTGTTAATGTATATATGTCTAGGGGTAAACTCCTCAGCACATTTGTATATGCATTCAATTTATACATCACGTCCATAGTTAACAGCCTGCGTGAAGTGATATCCTGTTCTGTTCTGTTTTGTTCTGTTCTGCAACCTATGGCATCAATACAAACAGGGATTTTAAGGACGATTCTAATGTTGACGCTTCAGACAAATCAACTAGAGAATACCGAGAGCGCTTCAGCAAGAAATATGCTCATGATTTGTAAATGCTTCCTTTACATCCACGCTGAACATAGCATGAAGGAGTTCTTCTTGGCATTTTTGTTTGAATATTTGGGGGTTGTGGTGGTGGTGGTGGTTGTGGTTGTGGTTGTGGTGGTGGTGGTGGGTGGTGGTGGTGGTGGTTGTGGTTGTGGTTGTGGTGGTGGTGGTGGTGGTGTGGGTGTTGGGTGTGTGTGTGTGTGTGTTCGGGGGTGAAGTCAAAGAAAACCCTGGTATACCTAATAGGCCTACTAATAATTAACCTAGAACATGTGTTCCGTTTCAATATTGAATTATTGAAAGATCAACTGCCTGAGGATATTGGTATAGTGGCCGACGAAACGTTGCGGTAGATCTATAAATATTGTATACTTATACATGTAGGTACGTAGACATTGATTGTTGGAATATACTACGTGAACACTATTTAAAACAAATCCGTTTGTGTTACCAACTTACCATTGAGGTTTGTATAATCCATACAAATACATACTGCAGAAAGTTTACTATCCATTTATCGAGTAAATAACATGTATATGAACAAACACTATACATAGCAAAACTATGCATATCAAAATACGTTGATGTCTATTCCCCGGAACTGGATTCAGAATCGGACCCGGACTTACATTTTACTCCCCGGACTCGGACCCAACATCCGGCAATCTGATTAGCTCACGTAACCTAAAATATGAGTACATTATTTTCCTAACCCTCACCTTAATCAGCTAACCATGTGAGCAAATCATATTGCAGGGATATTGGGTCCGAATCCGGGGAATAGGCTGCAAGATTCTACGAGAAATTATATTTCGGATTGACAATATCTATACTGGTAGAAAAAAATATATATTTGACGTCTTACTAAGTAAGTGGTCAATTGAATATTAAGAGAACATTAAAATTAATTTGTCAACTCCACACGGTGTGTTAAGCTTAATGAAAGATTATCAAATACACACAAGTGCATTGTACTATACCGTTATGTTTAAAGAAATAGATCGATATTAAGGACTCGCCAAACGTATTACGACTGATTCCAAACACACCATTCCGACATGCCAATATGTTATTAATGATATCTTATTATAATAACCATTGTACCGATATGCCATGGCTATCGACATACTTTCAGCATATATATTAATAGCAATTATTTAAGCAGTAATCTGTGTAGGCTATATTGAATGTTACAATTACCATTGTTCATCAACTGTAACCAGACACAGAGTGTACAGCGAGTATACTGTAACTTGTTATACCTCACAATAAGCTAACAGACAATTCCGATCAATACCACGCCGTGCTATAGAATTCCCTGCCATTAGATTATGAATTATTGAAGATAATAAATCCTATATGTCTATACACTCCTACTATCCATGCACGTTATTGTATTACTAACAGATTTAATGCGACCATAACATGTGTCATGATTAGCATATATTTGTAGTATTAATAACTAAGAATTTGGTCATGAAAATTCATGATGCAATACACAACGCAAACTTCATTATCAATTTCATTCATTATATTAATACATGCGTAGCTACTATATTTGAACTTTGACATTTAGTAACTGTGTTGGTTTAACAGTAAGTGTGGTGTATTAGGCGTGTACATGCATACAGTACAGTTTGTAGCATAAACATCGTATACTAGTATTTGAATTATATTAATATGTATATTATGCATACAACCTATATAATATTCATAAGATGTTCTTAGTACTACTTACATGTGGCGCCATCGTTGAAGCACGTTTCTCGAAGCGATCTATTTGGAGAGGCAATGCCGTGCAAAGGATACACGATCTTGCTGCGAATGTCACAACTATGCTAATTGTCGTCGTTGCAAATTAGAAGATAATCGTAGAATGATTAGACCGTCTGTCAAATACTTATGTCAATCGTCCTTAATTAGCCTTGGAATGTATAGGCCTATATTCTTGCATACTACATAACCGGATATTGCTATATTTGTCAAATTGGCAGCAATGCTCAATAAATACATACCACGGACTTGTAATATATATTTGCAATTAGTCTTAGTTACGTTACTTTAAAAGTTGCATTGTGGTCAAGTTAAATATATGAGAGTGCCTTTTGAAACAGAATTATCAACATAATATTAAAAGATAGTTTGAAACTAAGATGATTGAGGTATAATTCTGAAGAGGACATGTACAGTAAATAACGCTAAATGTAACCCTTCATACTGGTCTCCGTGTAAGCTAAGACGTTGCGTATCTGGCACAGCTAGAACACATAAATACTACCACGGACCTACATACATGCTAATTTCCAGAAGTTTTCCGACCCAATGACATAACGTTACCATGACGATAACTTACTGATAGTTTCAATATATATTGTTAAAGCGAATAAAACAGCATCAGAAATCCCAGGACAATCGTGAGTGAGACTATCACATAAAAAGCCAATTCGGTAATTGAAATTTATTCGGAGAAGGCAACTAAATACCAATACATTCACCAGCACTGCTACAAATACTGCTTAGTAACACTGCCGGTGTTACTATAACTATATAAAGCGTAGACTCTTGTTAGACCCCTTGTACGACCGTTAATGGGGTCTTTTTAGAATAAATGTATGTCTCTGTGTATGTCTGTCTATCAGTTCGTGTAGCATACAGTAGTATCAAAGCATTGAATACGAGGTAAGAGCCTATACTACGTCCATTGGCCAGTGAACGTAGCTTAATTACATCCGGGTAACGACAGCTTCGCACACTGCTGGAAGAGACTTGCTAAAGACCATGGAAGCAGTTCCAGTCTAGCGTTCTCGCCTTTCCATTCATCCACGGGTCACACCAGATGTACATCACGAAGCCCCATCCTTTGGGATCATACCTTCCTTGTCATTAAAAGCCGGGAAACTATTCAGCGAGAATATTTGCAATTCAGACGTTGTTTGTGGTCAGCGTCCAGACTAGATTCAACATTAACCTCGCGATGTCGTGATAAATCGAGCGAAAACTGCATACGAAATGCGTAGTTGCACTTAATTAGATTGCCAGTAAACTGCCCCGTTCGGGGATAGGTTTCCATGAATGACATTTGATGACCGATGGAATACGTTGTATTAAGACACTTGTTCCGTGGTATGTGAATATTAAGAAATTCCCCGAAGTAAGATATATTTTTTTCTTCTTTTCTCTCTCCAATGTGAATTTGCTGAATGTCTACGTGAGGTACTGTTCACTGACATAGCAGCAGTTATACACGCGCATATGGAACCATAGGGAAAGTTTCCTATTCATCATGCATACACTGGCGACATAACGTGCCTCATGTTTACGTAATGCATTACTCGACTAATATTAACGTGCAGATATAATAACACAAAGCCCAAAGGAGAATCTTCCTTGATATTTACAACGTGGACAATAATCGTTCTCTTCAAAGGGCAATAACTATTACAGCGATGATAGATTATGACACAGTATTAGTCAGTGCTACTAAGCCGTGGTGCACATGCTACGGCTTTCTCAGACTAGTGAATAATTCACTAGTATCATAGTGAAGACGCCCTGACACTACTTTGGCGACAACCATTGTCTTCGTCACAACCCGTTTACTTATACCGCCAATGACCTATACATGTTTAATGCATGCTGTCGACACATTCACAGAAGAGCATCTAGTTAATAATTATATATGCGATGGATTAAACATTGACATGAGTTCGCCGTATAGTAGAAGTTCGTTCAACTGTGGTAGCATTTATTAGTTGTAGTTGTAGTTGTCGTCTTAATTGAAAGAATCAAAAGATTCATAGATTAAAAAGTATCTAGCATACTTGTTATATCTGAAATAATGACAGCGACTTGCATCGGTACATTTCGACAGGGAATTTCTTTCTACAAACACTTAATAGTGACTAATAGTAGTTAATTATACAACATACCATGGCGACACGCATATGAGTAATCGGATGGACGGATAATGTCCCGGCGGATAATTACTATTAGTAATCGGAGAGACCTTGATTATCGAAGACGTTGAAGCCAAATGGAAAGGACGTGCCACCATTGTTTTGGGCAATGACTAGGTACCAGCTAATAATATGGCTAACAGATGTTTTCGACATCTGACAGTAAACAGCTGGTGAACGGTCGCAAGACTCTCAACCAGTACAACTTAATACATCACTGCAGATGTGGAATACAATGTCCTGAAACACTGGGAATCTTTAGAAGAAAAAAAACCACGATATATCGACACATTCCGATGACTTTTAAAGGTTTGATCACCGTCACCGAGAAAAACGTCTCTTGAATCTATATATCAATTATATATCTCTATGGCGAAGCTTTTATAATTCAACATCGTGTACGTAATCAGCGAAAGTCAGCATCAGTACGTAGAAATCAGCATCTATAGGTATTGACCTGTCACAAAGGGGAGGCTAGAACACCGAGTTATTGGTCAAGTAGGTGCATTGTCGCCTTCGTGTGTCCCACCAATGAACACTTAATTATTTACACGTCCGAGTCGATTGTCTGTCCCCACATTGTCGTATTGGATTGTCTGTCCTGCATTGTCGTGTTGGATTGTCGTTATCCCTTGTCGGCTGATGGTACTTAGGTCTTGTAGAATCGTGATGAAGTACTCGTGGAAGATACTGAGTGTAGTTCATAGAGAAATCACTAGCCTATGGACCGACTTCATGTAAGTGAGTCAGTGTAGTATAGGTCGTCAGTAGGTGTCAACACGTTGTCCAGTTGTGGAGAGGTCAGCATCACTGCGTGGCACGAGGCAACCTGTTGGGCGTGTATCACCATGAGGAGCGGTATTGGAATAAACTGTAACCTTTGACACCTAGTGTAACCTTTGACACCTAGTGTAACCTTTGACACCCAGTGTAACTTTTCATACCTAGTTAGTGTAACCTTTAACACATAGTGTCACCTTTGACACATAGTGTAACCTTTGACACATAGTGTAACCTTTGACACATAGTGTAACCTTTGACACATAGTATACAGTTCGACACATAGATTCAATAGGGCCAATGCAACTTCCAACACAGAAAACGCTTGATTATGGCAATTATCCAACCACCATAACGTGGTATGTATACGGTATTACATAATAGCATACCACATACTATTACAAGAACACAGCAGAACAGAACGTGTATTCACTCGGGGAGAAAACCTCATTTGAGATACAAATATAACCACACACACAACAAAACATAGTATTCGCGGAAAGGGATTTGCTAGGATGATTTACGTTTCATACGTTAACGTTTCAAATGATCACAAGAGTCGCGCTTGCTATTCAAATATTTGGGTATCAAATTGGCAGAAATTCTGCGTACAATATAGCAGTGTACTTACCATGAGACGGTTCAAGGAAAGTTAACCCAACCTCCATGCTGGTAGATTAAGATGCACGGAAGATAACAGTGATAGTATATGCGGGACGTCACTGGGTTTAGTATACCTCTAGATATGCTTTACAGTTGTTATAAACGATGGTTAACAATCATTGTACTGATTTCCTCTGCGCTTACAAAATATATAAGACTATGTATCTAGATCTATACTCTTCCTACTTTGTTAACATGATACCTTCTTACATTAAAAATAGTCCATAATAAACGCCACATGAAACATGTCCGATGCTGCTTATTAGACGCAAACCTCATTACTGGTCATGAGCTCACATTGATGTCTATATAGACAACAATGCAAAATAGTATGGTATCAGCTAATTATTGTGAACAGCCTTATCAAGACCAACGGATAATACGAGAAGATATGTTCACTGTAAAATGATATCCGGTGTATTTTAGAATCTGAACAGCAGGTGTTTCTGGTAATTCTTCACAAATGACGCACCACGTTTGATATGTAATTTGAACATTTATGTTGTTACATCGTTCGTAACAATTTTAATAAAGAAAACCGACATACTATCCTTACACACAACGGAGACTATTACCGTCATTTTAGCATATATTCCGGCATCCTCTAAAAAAGGGGGCCAGTAGCTCCTAAACATACGTTACTGACAGAGAAATTACTGTGCCATGCCTGTGGTTCCGTAGCTCTATGTTGTGCCCTATAGCTATTGTTTACATTTCTCTACATTGGTACCATATGGAACCGCAGTTATCCTTGTCAAAGATGTTCGGAGAATATTTCTGGAATTAATAAAATATAGAAAGGAAATTGCCGCCACTGTCGCTGACAAGGACCAGACCTGCACTTCACGAATGGACTCAGTCGGTAGAGCGTTGGACTCACAATTCAGCAACTCGGGTTCGAATCCCAGGGTGATCGACATGATCCTCTGTTGTAATGGCGCCCAACGTGGGGCGTTTTTACTGTAAAGCTTTCATCGCATTTCCTGGTACCATTTTACTATTGTTCGTTCAATCAAGGCTAGGGCCTTCCTGTACAAAAGCGGCGTACCTCTAAAGTAACCGTAAATCTGAGCTTAGCATTGGTGCAGTATATGGTTAAGACTGGAGACAAGGCTATGTCGGAGTTATGCGGTTTCGCACAGCAGTGCCCAATACATGTACCATTGGAAGAAACAGGCGATCGATAGGTACTGTATAGGCCTACTGCTTAGCGATAGAAAGAACAAAAAATAGTTGTAAATCAAGTCTTGAGTGTCGAGCCAAGCAGCAATGGAGTTAGGTCCTGAATCAGCACACAGCATCAGCGAGGCACCGGAGGGGAATAGACTTGTTAATGAAAATAAAACAATTCCTATTAAATGAGGGACGTGCTAGGTGGGCCGACCAACTGGGGATACTGTCCTACCCACTGGGGATACAGTCCCACCGAGCTACGAGGGCAGCCAGTGCCAGTATAATGTCCATAGTAATATTCAGACACGAGGAATAATCATACCAATTATGTTCGATCATTACCATTAATAACATCCTGGTTTCCAGCAATATGCAAGGTGTTCGGCAAAGGAACGATTATTCTGTCATGTTGTGGACTAATTAAATTAGGCAGTGGTGGTATCAACAGTTAGATTAACACCTAACATTGAAGTACAGAGAGTGTTGTAGCTGCCACGCGTAGACGGCCAATCAAGTATGTTGGCATAGAACGGTGTTAGTAATATTGGAAATGTACGAGTATATTAAAAGACACGGATATGGACTCGGAGTAAATAATAAGTATGTAACTGTGGTGGTAACACTAATAGTAGTAGTAATAGTAGTAATAGTAATAGTAATAGTAGTAGTAGTAGTAGTAGTAGTAGTAGTAGTAGTCATCGTACAATGTGTATTAACCCTCTGCTGGATTAGGGACAGACACTAATATTCAGGACATCTACGATTGCCTTCAGCATGGAGAGGGTTAAGGCATATTACTACTATTAATGAGAAATACAAACATACATTTACGTGACTGTGTATTGTTCAGCCTGCAGCTCATGAATGACCTATTGTGACTTGCTGCGGGGCATCACACTCTGGATGACCACCAGGTGACCCGTGTCCGAACTACTCTTCATATCGCACTCTCTGGCTGTAGCTAGGCCTACCAATCCGTGAATACACCGTGCTCTATTTGAGAGGAGTCCATACTGCCATACAGTCGATGGTCAGTTCAATATGATAACGAAAATTACAATACGTTATAATACAGAGAGATTCTGATGGGCATATTGCATGTTGAGATTAATTGTAACAAACATGCATTTCGCAATTATTACATGAACCGAAATGCATTATTGTCATTGACAAACACCAGGAAACAATCTAGGCATTCGTTAGTATGTCCTGTTACAGAGAACTGAGCGTAATTATTCATCCTTTCCCGTAAAGTGAATTACGTTGTCGTACTAGCTATGCAATAAAATCGCAACTATTAACTTACGGTAGGACGAGTTTTGATACAAATTGATTATTTGAAGCCGTTTGGGAAATATAGTGTCGTTATCATTGTCATTTCACTCAGTAGTACAGACAAATATATTCATCAAACGAATCGCCAGAATTCAAGAGAATTTTTTTTAATCGATTTTAGCATCAATTCGAACACGTTCTCGTCAATAATTGTGTTACGTTGATGTGATATTCCAGACGTGTACTTTAGCATCAGGCAACGTATCATACATGTACGTTTGAATACATATATAGTATTGTTCGTGTAAGATAATCGCTTACACAAACAATGTTCTGCACCATTGCAAAATGTGTCATAACAGGTTAAATCTATAGGCATTCAGTCGATACGGGTTTGATGATTCTTATTTATTAATAAGTGAACGAAATACAGACATGTGTGTAATGTGGATAAACTACTACATAAACTATTCACAAATGTCAACGGGCAAATTATGCAATAAATATGTAATTACGGTAAATATTATACGATTTATTATTACATAATATAGGTCATGGAATAAAGACTATGCTAAGAGCACCACTTTAACTAATAGTACTCCGTTGATATGTACTTTTACGATATTACAAACAAATCAATGATAGAATATTATAAGGCTTGTTGGTTGCATCACTCTTGTGGTGTCTGGTGTCACTCTAATGGAATGGGCTATCACTTTCATTTGGTATATAACTCTCCATGGAGTTGAGAAGGACAACTGAGTGCAAACTGATCTAGTGATATGGGATACTAATCTGGTGCTTTGAATATAACTTAGGTGATGGATTTGGCGCATTATTATTATTATTATTATTATTGAGTATTATTATAGTACTGATATGATGTGGCATCACCTATCATGCATGGGATGTGGCATCACTCACACATGGTGCTTGCAGTTACGGTGTTGGGGATATGCATCTGTACTTGATTGCGTGTCAAAGTCACCCAGCTCACATCATCAGAATGGACATGCAATGCACCAGTAATAGTAACCACAAGTATGAATGGCCAAAATAATGATATAGGGAAAGGTAATACGCACTCAATTACACGTATGGTACACATGCACATGTGTGTGTGTGTGTGTGTGTGTGTGTGTGTTTGTGTGTGTGTTTGTGTGTGTGTGTGTGAGAGAGTGAGAGAGAGAGAGCGAGAGAGGGAGAGAGGGGGAGAGAGAGTGGG
>JAUTBZ010144106.1:0-12456 GCA_032361785.1 Lepetodrilus galriftensis
GGTGGGGGATGTGTGGTGCAGTGGGTTAGGTATGTGTGTGTGTGTGTGGTGTGGTGGTGGGATGTGTGTGGTGGTGGGATGTGTGGTGCAGTGGGTTAGGGATGTGTGTGTGTGTGTTTCTGGTGTGGAGTGTGGGATGTGTGGTTCAGTGAGTTAGGTGTGTGATGTGGTATAAATAAGGTAGATACGCATGTGGTGTATATACAGTGTGTGTGGTGGTGGGAATGTGTAGTGTGCTGCAATGAGTTACATGTATATGTGTGGTGTGGTGTGGTATAGTGTAGTGTAGTGTGGTGTGGTGTGGTGTGGTCATAGTGTTGTGTGTGGTATGGTGTGGTGTTGTGTGATGGTGGAAATAAGTATGGTGTGATGATAGGAGGAGAGAGAGAGAGGTGTGGTGGAGAAGTGTATTTGATGTGGTTGGGGAATGCATGATAGGATATGTAGTGGGTGAGTGTGTAGTGTGGTGGTGGTGGTGTGTGTGGTGTGGTGGTATGTTACATGTGGTGTGGTGTGATGTAGTGTGATGGTGAATGATGGATGATATTGTAGATTGTGGTTGAGGAGTGCATGAACGGATATGTAGTGGGGATGTGGTGTAATGTGATGTGGTATGATGTGGTGTGGTGTGGTGTGGTGCATATGACATGGTGTGGTGGTGTTGGAGTAGGTACGATGGATGATGTTGCAGATACAACTACAGATGTTGTGTAAAGGATGAGATGGAATGTGTGAAGTGGGATAAAGTGGTGTGAGGTGGGGTACCGTTGGAAGGAGTGGGGAACTTCTACATGATACGTGAATCAGAACTCTATATCTTTCATTTAAACATACTCATTCAACTCTCAACCCATAAACCTATAAAACTATGCTCATAAATTTGCGTTCCTCAGTTTACTATGTTCGTCAGCTGACAACACGTATAGTTATAAGATCAAGTTCGCCTGTAAATCTACATTCTGATACTAAAGGACTGGACCTATGGAAATCACAATCAATTATCGGTATCATCTAACCTTACAACATTCTGTCTACCTTGCTTCCAGCTATGGCTACATATTCAAAAAGTCCAACAACAAAAAATTTAAATAGATTCCTTGAAGCAGAAAATGTGTGGTCCCTGTTTTTCAGTTCTTGCTTACATAACCTTTACTCACTGGGGATACAGAGAAGGATCTTGCACAACCCCCATTGACTGGGATACTGTGAAGATCCTCTGTATAGGGAAAGGATACTCACCAGCAGAAAGATACTTGAGATTGCTATCAATATGGAGGTGACACTGATAACAAAACATGCAAGCTGCAAGGTTCAGTTTTATGTCTGGAAATGTGACTTTTTACAGCCATTTCATACAGACTGCTATCTTTAATTTCAAGATTTGCTTGATAGAGTTTGAAGTTAGTGAATAAAAGTTGTATCGCATCAGGACTTGAAGAATAAACAGGTCATTTGTGTATGCATTTTACAAGATGCTATTAGGCACTTGAGAGACTCGGTGTGACTATTATTCATGTGGAAAGAAGATAAGTTTTCCCCAGTAAATGCAATAGCGGAATGTATATCTTCATTTTGTTCAATGATGAAAGGAACTTTTTTTTTTTTAAAGAATCTATATATTTAAAGCACATTATATTTAAATATTAAGCATATAAATATTTATTATTCTGAGAATACACATAATTTTATAATATATATTTTTTTCAGAAGTAATGTCAAAACGTGATATGGTCTATATACTGTGGCAATGTGGCAGTTATCATCCTTGGTCTGTCAGTACCAGCCAGTGCTTGCAGGTTTACTGCAACATTCAGCACTACGGATGTTGCAGGTTTCCTCCTGTCCAAAACTGACAAGATGGTAAGTAAAAATATCTTGAAAGTGGCTCTAAATCCCAATTGAAGAAAACAACAAATATATTTTTTAAGTTCCAAAACAAATGCTGATTTTACTAAGAATATGTATTTTTCAAAATATTATTTTCAAATTTATTACGCACTTAATAATTGGTTTTTCTTCTTTCCGTCTGGCTTCCCTTAAGCTCTAATCACACAGTAATATGGTAACTTGCGAAGTTTTACTTCATTTCCTTTAGATTAGAGCTAAACAACCCGAGGACGTTTCTCTCATCTGTACATCACAGAGGGTTGTGGGTAATCAAAGGGGCTTGTGGGTAATCACAAACCTGACGAGTATGTTGGAAGTTTTTGTGAAGGGTACATACCTCTGGCGTGTTTGGTGTACGACAAATTAATTAGCAATGTCTTAGAAAGTTGTTAGGATATGATCATGTCTTGGCAGAGAAAATTGAGCTGTCTGTTGGCGCTATGTTAAATACGGCAGGGCATGTAAGATTATTACGTACATTAACCCATATGATACTGTATAAAACGTTCTTTTACAAGATGATGAGGTTGTATTCAGTGTAATTTAAGTGAGGGTTAATGTTATTCTTAAACATATACTTCAATTTCTAATAAATATTGTGACAAATCCAACAAATATTTTCATTTTGTTTCATAAAAGTCTAAAGATAGCTCACTACTCAAGTATAGTAATTTATGAAAATTAAAAACACTTTCAGCGCTTTAAATAGAAATCTACTTGGGTGGCTTTTGGAAAAGAACATAAAAAGATCGCAATCAGAATTTATGGACAATTAGCAAAAGGTTTCCACTTTGTGAACTTTAGATATCAAAACTGTATATATTACTTAAAGGCAAATACTCTTTTCTTGTCGAGTCTCTTTATGCAATCTTTAATTTTGGAAAGTGATTTACCCTGGTTACCCTAGTTACCCTGGTTACCCTGGTAGCAATCACTGAAGCTTCACTTGACACACTTACCTCTCTCTCTCTCTCTTTTCTATCTTTCTCTCTTCTCTCTCTCTCTCTCTCTCTCTATCTCTCTCTCTCTCTCTCTCTCTCTCTCTCTCTCTCTCTCTTTCTCCTGTGATGGGATGCATGGGCAGGTTACAAAACTGAGGAATCTCCCGTCCCACATTGTCCCAAAGTCATTAAGAACTCTCTCAGCTGCTGCATACAACACCTGACGCAGGTAACACAATTACAATTAGAAGCCATAAACATACAGGCTTTCTGGTGGAAAAACATTGTATGATTTTGAAGATAATTTGGTCTGGTTCATTGTCATCACTTTTCAGGTTGTGTGAGGGCTACTGTGGGGTTTTGCGAGCTTCGCTACCTGTACTGTGTATGGTGTTGTGTGTGCATCTAGGTTTTGTTTTTTATTACTCAGGGAATTTTCATTGTTCAGGTGAAATCTGAGATTGACTTTCATCTATTTTATCTCAATAAATTATATCTTAAAACTGATTAAAAGTCATACTTTTATGGAAATGAGAGTAATAATTTTATTATTATTTTGCAAGCATTTACGATTATAATTTATTCTTAACATGTTCCTAGAATATACATTATACAGTATGAGTAACATCAGAAAGAAAAAAACATTAATAGGCCACATTATTTTTATATATTTAATATACATGTATATTATTCATTTATTAATTGTATCATTTTATATACATTTGAAAATTGAATCACAATATTTGTTTGATAAATGACTTCTAAGGAATTTATCTGTTATATTTTGATATCAAATAGATAGGACATAATTAATAAGCCACACACACTATCATACAAGACATATTTAGCTTTCTCATCAGGTTTTTATCCAATCTTTAATCGTAGAGCCCTAGGGCCCTAAAGACAGCAGATGGACAAGCGGGCCCATTTTATTACCCACGTATTATCCTTCACCCTTGATTTCTTTAAATCCGGTCCCACAATGAAGAGTGTTTAGTGCAGTCGTGAATGTAGTTGTTGCCATTAAGTACGTTGTTTACACTGGGCAGCCGCGTGTGAACGCTGGAAGACCGTAGTCAAAGTAGGAAGGTATACTCGAGGTGTGAAGAGGTCTCCAGTCAAAGGAGGTAAGTATAGGTTAGGCAGGAAAGCCGCGGTACAGAGCAGGACATATACTATGCTAAGGTAGGTAGAGGTGTGAGGTTTTACTCACGACCGCTGTATGGACTTTAGATCTGTAATAACTGAGCTAGTGACAGACAGTACTGATAGTATAGGTCTGCAACCTGAGGGAGGATAGTATGTTATCTTTATTCTTTATTTATTTGTTATTTATTTGTTTTAGTTTGACTATTTCTTTGTTTTGGACAAAATTATAAAAATGTATTAATGTTATTATTTTTAAGAAATCTAAAATTATTTTAAAACATTATTTTCATATTTAAAAATATTTTATTTTATTTTTACTAACAATTATTTTGGGCATTTTCTATATGATTCTATATATGGTATGTCCTTTTTGTATTTCTTCAAGTTTTGTATATCAAAGTAATATGCAAGTTCATACAAGGTTCATTGCTATGCCCAGTATTATTATTTATAATGATAAACAAAACAAAGTTAAGGAATACAGTTATATAAACTCTATATATTTAATGATAGACTGTAGATAGCAGTGTTGAACTTTGTATTTATAACTTTAAGACTTGTATTTCACGTGAGAATCCCTGCACCCCTTTCCACCCACGATTTATAGGAAATACATAGGAAATGATAGATCGTCATTTCTATTTCTAGATGGCTTGCTACTCCCAGATTTCTATAGTAGCATCCTGTTTGTGCCTGTTACTTTCATCTTAAGATCTTTTGTAATTTATGATTACCTAATTAGGAATCTGTTACAAAAAAAACCCCACCAGTGTCTAAAATGGAAGGAACCATAAATAACAACCACCCTACAATGTCGTAAACTAAGCTGTCAAATTAACACAGTGTTAATATAGGAGGTAGTTAGATCAGCTTTTTCTTAATTTATTTAACACAGGAGGTGTATGTAGCTGTACTCTTATCGATGACTTCACTTGTATCGCAGTATTCGTACAATGGAGTTTCATGGCCGAGACCAGTAGTAGCATCTTATATCACACTGGGCTTTACCAATGTAGTCAATGATTTACTTTTTCAACTTCAAATGTGTAAAGGCATGAAAACAAATATCTTGAATATTAATAGACATTTGAATTGTGAAAATGTTCAAGATCTATTGCTAACTGCTGAAGATGCATGTAGGTATTGAATTGTAAACACGTGAACCATCACAAATATTCAGGATTTTTTTAACATAATTCTAACTTTTTTCTTTACTTACTTATCTCATTGAACTTTAGTTTAATTTAAAGTACTGTTATTATTATGAACACTTTCATTTTTATTAATTAACAATGTTTGGACCTAATTAGTAACTAATCCAAATTGAAGTAAAAGTGCCCTTTTTCTTCTGTTTTTCTTTATTGAAAATGCTGTCACTCTTCTGCCTATCATAATAAACATTGGGCAATATACTCTGTGTGTTGAAATGAATTCTGTAATGAGTTTTTCTGTGATTAATTAATCCCGCAGATGTACAGTTGGCCTAATAATGTACATAACATGCTAAGTATGCCCAAGGGTGGCCCCCTCTCTGCTATGTGTGAAAGCACTCATGAATGAAGGGGGAAAAAGGGAGGGTAGCTTCCAGCATTGGGCTGTGATAGGAAGCCTTGCCGTCTGCGACAGGGGGTGTTATTAACGTGGCACGGCCCGTCGACCCTATACAGCCGTGCTGGATCCCACCACCTGCTCACCCTCCACTCATGCAGTGAGTCGGTCCCGATCCATAATGAAGCCTATGCCTGCGAGAGTACAGTGTGTTGGGTATTTCCTTCCACAGTGCGAGAAGCCCGCTATGAGGAGAGTACGTTGTACAGCCAGTGCCCGGGTTCTCCCTCACAACCCTACCTCCTCCCACCCTCGTGGTCTGCCAAACTACGGATGTGTTTACCTCTGAGCTCTACCAGGATTGTGTAGATTTTTTTTTACTCGGACCCAGCGATGGATCGTACCTGGACCCCAGGGTCCAGAACGGAGTCGACGACAGTGCTAGCTTCGTCGCCACTGTCGCTACTACGGAGGATGATACTATTACTATGGATTGTGTCCACGGCTACCTTCTCTAATGGCTTGAATCTAGGTGAGTACCAGAACCTGCAGACATCGCTACACTTGGAAGAATGGTGTTTCCTCCGAGGTGTTCCCCCATTTTATTTCAGATGTGTCTGTTGTTCCAAACCAGGATATTGCTGTGGATTATTCTGCCTTTGTCATACTGCGTGTGTCTGTGTCTATGTCTGTGGTGTGGTGTGTGTGCCTCACTTCCACTAGGCACTAGTGCCAGGAATTGTATTAGCGTGGATTCACAACTATGGATTCTTCTCTGTGAATATTTGGTGACAAAGGATTAATTTGCTATAGGATGCAAATAATATTCTGTATGGATAAGTATATATTGAATTATTTCCAAACACTGTTTTCTACACCTCTTGCTGTCAACAATTAGTACAATAATTCTAAAATAGTACTACAAGTTGACACATTTGCACTCACATACTCCAAAATAATTATATTATTTTTGGATTAATTTACCTTTTTACATAACTTTACATTTAAAACAGGCATCAGTACATTAATAATTTAGATGAAAATATTGATTTGTTCCTCAGTGAATACCTGATATATATATTAAAAGGTCAAATATGTTTTAACCTATATGAATTATTAATGATCAAACGTTGACGGAAATTGTCACAGTGAAATACAAGACATTTTTACTCTGGCAGTTTATAAAATATATTCTAATCAACAAAAGAAACAAGTACGGGAGAATTAATAACTGTCAGTGTCACTAACGGCAAGTGTCACACCCGCGAATGAATAATAAATACCTGGACAGTTACATTGATCCTTTGTACATAACAAATATGTTGATCCTTTGTCGAAGCCCCCCTCCCCCCCCCCCTCCAAATCTGGATGGTTCTGCCCCTGTGTCTGAATGAAGTCTGCATACAGAACCCAGTCACACAGAACCGGTCTGCATGTCGGTGCCTATTAACCAAAACTAAGGTGTCCGACTCGATTAACCAAATCTAAGGTGTCCGACTCGAATGCAAACACTACTGGGTGATTTTCAATATGTGTGGTGAGCCGATGACAAGCCCAGCGATAATCGTGGTCAACTTGAAAGCCGTGTTTTCATCGTTCACGAGCACACATTATTCCCTCGAGTTCCTCCTGGGTATTTGTGATGTGAGTGGCGGTTTGGTACATACGTAGACCCCCGATCATGTGTTCTGTCGGCACGCTGGAGAATCTCGCCAGTGATTCGGGTTCAGCTATTGTTTCCTGTAACCGTTCATGCCGAATATTTATTTACTTTCGTTGATCAGCAAACTGTCTGTAATGTCAAGCACAGAATATTATATGATTTATTAATGTTTATGTAAACGTGTTTGTATTCACTTATGTAAATTGATGTTTGTATCTAATTTTACAATGCATTTCCTAACTGTGTGGAGGTTTTAAATTCATTTTAACTTGTTATTTGATAACCGCAGACAACTTTCTGAATTCCGGTAATGTCAAACATAGTATTGCTAGTCACATTCATTATATTCAAATTATGAACACTACGTTCAATAAATGAAATAAAATCGCACGTACAATCTTAAGTGCAGCTTTATTAAATTAACAGGCATCAGTTTACAGCTTCTCTGTCTGGGTTTTCAGACCTTGCCACCATTTTCATTATTTTCAGGGATGCAAATGGATAAAAAGAAATAATATATTGATTGCTTTTTATGGTGTTGAAATATTGCACTATTTTCTATGAATACTGGAGAAATTTGAAATAGAGTAGATGCTTTGAATTGAGAAGATTGGAAAAGATGTACTTGAATGTTGCAGTTTCCATTTCCAAAGAGATAATAGCGTGAAGATTCTCTTCCAGACATATAGACTCCTTTGTGTGAAGGTTTTGGAATTATAACATTAATCTTGTAACCATTTGCTGTGGGACTGTCTTCAGGCTGTTTTCTCAAATGTTCTGGGTTTCACGTTGTAATTATTTTTCTGAAACTTTGAGAAATCATCTTAACTTTATGCATGATATTTTCACTCCTTGGTTATATTTCTCATTTTGGAATTAACACAATAACTGTAGAGAGCATCTACTGTTAGAGCATCTACAGTTGGCTTTAGCAGGATGGAGGTTAAGTAAAGGGCGTTCTCTATGATTATTTCTGATCGTACATTCTTGTACTATATCAAGCAACGCATTTCTATATGAATCAGGAAGGTGGTGATGTTTTCCGAAAACACCTTTGACATTTTGCTAAGTTTTCTACATCCTCTGCAATTTGTTTTGGCAAATATCTTATGTTTGGAAGCATACCAAATTAATGGAATACTTATGGATGAAGGAAAATTGTATATTTGTTTAGGTTTGATGAGAACACTGCATAGCAACACAAAGCTTTACATTGAAGCAGAATCCGACAGATGTTCCTTCATACCTAGATCCACCGTGGATCGTACCTAGATCCGCAGTGGATGGCAAAGGAATGCTCTCTCTTGTATGAAGACATAGCTCTTGGTTCCAGTTATTTGTTTTCAATATCGGTGCTCTCCTCCCGGCACCTGAACTAAACCCAACTACTTCAGAGCCGTTTTGATCTGTCTTATGATGTATATCTCTCTTCAGCTTTTTTAGTCTTTGTTCAATTTTCCGTATTCATCTTTAGTCAGGATTTTCTATGTCTGTTTGTATTAGATGTATCTTTTGTGTATTGACGGAAATCCTTCGGTATGAAGGTCTGTTTATTTGGTTTCTTGAAGACTTATTCGGAATTAGATGAGTTTAGAAATTTGGCAACATCAGGTAAACTTGAAGTCAAGAGCGATGTCTCAATATTTTAAAATGTATTTATTATTTTATTTTTAATTAGGACTTAGAGCTGCTTTCAAAATTATATCACTTATATCACAGCTTTGTCAGTTTAGGGCAGGAACCTGAGGAGGAAATCTACAACATCTGTAGTGTTAAAGGTTGCAGTAAACCTGCGAGCACCTGCTGGTATTAATGAACCAATATTACCAAAACTTATGAAAACGAGACATTGAGCATGATTGGAAATTGAATGATATATAAATATTGAAATTTTTAAAAGGCTACAATCAGAATACATGTACATGTTTATTATTTTTGCAAGATGATGTTTTCAGGAAGCGCTAGTGACATAAACATAGGTGTTTGTTTAGGCTGTATGATTGCAATAAATGACTACACACATTGTCAATGACAACAACACTGATATATGGAGTTAATCACTTTTCAAAATGATAACAAATCTGAGATAGTTCCTCGCCCTTGATGCCCTGTTGATGCCCTGTTGATGCCATGTTGATGCCCTAACCGAAGGCAGTCCTGAAAGACATAATTATGATTACTGTCAAGTGATGTGAAAATCAGACGTGAAGTGCGACTGAAATAATACTTATGCCGTGAGAAGTAGCGAGATATATACGTAGATACTGTCAGGGTAAGTAACTCGGTGGAGTGATACTACCTTCCTACCAACATAACATTACCTCTTGGAAAAAAAATAGTTCCACGAAAAATCAGTTACCATTACAGAGAATGCAATGTTGAGCACGGTGATCTAATCAGAGTTTCCAACGTGGAAGGTCTGAAAATGACGTTACCCAGTGATTCTAACTGTCGTATTTGAGCCCGAAGGCCTGCCGTTATACGTATAATGTTTCAGGAAATCCATTCGTCATCTAGACGTTATTGACGCACGTGTAATTTTAATACAATTTTAAAAGAGCTCCAATTTTAATAAGCTCGCATTGTGAATTACATTCCTGCTGGGCAAATGAGTCAATTTTCTAAATTTTTCATGCAATCCGAAATTTAGGTGCAGATTAGTGAAATTGGTCTAGTAGGCAGACAGAATACACTGGCATCGCCATTATTCCTGGTGATCAAACCGTCAGGTGTTCTTATGTAATATAAATGAAGTTATTGATTTTTGAAAGTAAATATGAAGCCTGGTGCGGTAATTTGAGAGCTAGTAATAACAACACTGGCCGGGTCTTTTGAAGCTAATCACGAGCTACGACTAGGAAGCGCACTGGAGTGGCAAGATTGCTGCCCGAGCTAATGAAATTTGCCTGAAATTGCATCACAAGATCATCTGCTCCTAAACAGTCGAACAGATCTAAATTCCTTCTGGTTGAATAGAGAGAGTCCTTCTTTTCCTGAAGAGGAGAGTTACGATTTGAATGCCAAGCCCACTGTAACAGTTCATTTCCTGTCGACTCACACAAGAGACATTAAAACGTGTATTTACATGCGTAGATATCTGCATAGATAAAAGATATATGCATATTTGAATAAATCTGCTTTTGGCTACGAGTTGTAATTTAACTTGCAAATTAAGTTTATTTCCTCAAGCAATTTAAACTATTTTTTTCTCTGAAATTATGAATTTTCTTGGATTAAATTTGTTACGTTGAAACATAAAATCTGAGTAAATTTTAATTTAGAAAAATTAATTTTACTTTGTTTCGAAGGAATAAATATAAATGTTCATTGTTCACTCAGAACAGCAAATATTTTGCAATAAATAAAATGAATGAGGAACATTTTGAGCATTTATGTGATCGTGTTAATTATAATTATACCGAGAGTCAACGTGCGGATGTCAGTTTAACCCCTTGTTTTATCGTTCAAGGAATGCCGTGAATTAGATCGATATGAAATTGCCACTTGATCATTATAGACGGAATTATAGAACAGCTGTTCATCTTCAGGCACTGACCCATCTACACATTACATTCATACCCTAAACACGCCTCGTGATCGCCTCATTCGCGCCTCGAGATCACCTCGCTCTTTGCCCGAGACGTTCAAACAACTCTGAGCTACCCACAATGAACTACATACAAGAGCGTGCACTCAGACGAACAAATGAACAGTTAAAAACAGCCTGGATTGCTTTCATGTCTGACTATCTGAAACTTATTCTTTAGCCTGAGGCGACTAAACTGGTAGGATAGCGGAATTGAAAGCGTTACAATCCTGGCAAAATGTATAACAATGGTATGAAATACAGTTTAAGGCTAACCCTTTTAGACTTGCGGACGGTACTATTTCACAGTTGTGATAGAGGGTACATTCAGAGAGATATATATCCACTATAACCACTCTTTAGTTCAGGATGAATAAACCACATTGAAATTAGAGTATTATGTTTGACCTTGACTGATCAATGTCTTGTCAACATGGTAAGCTTCGATTCACTTCAAAGCTCTGTGCATCTGAAAACATCGAAAACCATCATGCAAATTTCATTGATGTAATCGCCATGTTTTGATCAGCTTGTGAAGCTGTTAAGAGTGAGGTGTAATCTGGCATCTTTCCGCCATTAGCGTGCAATTGAACCGTGATCTATCAGACCATTGGCGCACACACAGCTTCATTGCAAAGCATGCTGGTATTGATTCCCGATCGCGTACATCGCATGTACACGTTAAATTTGGTTAGCAAAGTCTGGAGCATATCTTGTGGCTTGCAAATTGACTTCTATAACTTTGGAATTATTAAGTTTGATTGTGAAATCAATGGTCCATTGTGCAATCTATTTCAATTGTTTCATTCTAATTCTAACCATATAATTTAAAATAATACATTTCATACTGTATAATTTAGATTTTAGAGCTTAAAACATATTGATTTTCTTTATTACGTTTTTTGCTCTTTTCTTTTTTATGCAATGGGAAGCAATCATTGTTAAATTTCCCTCAATATTAAATAAATCAATGAATGCCTATGCTGCTATTTTTATGATTACTAATGAAACTTATCAGACCACATCAATTTACCTGAATTATTTATAATATAAAGTGAATGCATGAGTGGGTTCGTTATCCGAGTGTAGACAGAATCAATATAGAGGTCTCGGAGAGAGGTACAGAACAAAATAGATCAGATATTATAATTATTCGGTAATGGTTCCGTGGAGACAAAGGTCACATTTGGCATATTGCCGCAAGAATTCATTAGTCTTCTAGCGGCCAGCGGTCTTTATTGAGTTGGGAAATATTGCATTCTGACAGTTTTCATGTTTCTCAGAATTCCAATATATATATCGACTACAATAGTTGATGGCAGCAGACAGCCAGTTTTGTGCGTAGGTTATCACTGTGGCTTGCGTTCTCTCCTGAAGTCTTGTGTTGTCTCGAACTGTAAACAACACATTTGTTCCAACTTTCAGGTGTTAATATGAGCCAGAATATTTCCATTTTGCTTTCGTCCTTTTCTTGTCATTGTGATAATCCATCGACATGGTAACATATTGTCATAGAAATACATCGTTATGGCGGTACATTGTCCTGTCATACTGTATACAGGTGTAACTATTGTCTCATGTTAGTTTTGTATTGATGACATTTTCCTGTCCAACAATACTTAGTGTTTCTGATATACCCTTGCAACCATTCGTGTATTGGTATATAGTTTCACAAACAATTC
>JAUTBZ010144117.1:0-27551 GCA_032361785.1 Lepetodrilus galriftensis
GTTTTTTCCAATGAACTCCCAGGGGCTGAAAGACTTCAGCATTGTGTACTATTCCCCCCTCTCACATGCTTGACGACACACTGAAAGGAACTGCCATTTCATCCAGCCCTAGAATTCAGAAATATAATTTCTAGGTTGAAAGGTCAACAAAGATTATTTCCAAGCTTATCAAAATGTCTTTATAAAAGATAAATTGCTTCTACTAGAAAAGTGGCCTGTAAAGCCTGTGAATGTATTTGTCCGACTTCGATATAAGCTCCCGTGACGAGGATTGTGTTCTAGGCTATGTATTATTACTAATCTTGACGCCCAACAATGTCGTGTCATATGTCGTGTCATATGTCTGAATAGCCTGGCATATGTCTGAATAGCCTGTCACATGTTCGCTATAGTCCAACCACCGAGAAAAAGATTCATAATTGGATATCAATTCTTTATAAGTAATTTGTGTATACATTGCCTTGATTCATTTTAAATAGGTCAATAATGTCAGCTGCTTGCGGTATGTCGCCATGTCGCCATGTCGCCATCACGAATATCGGCCCGTCTAATGTCATGTGCTGCTCGTATGTTTATGTCATCGACACAGCAGTGTTTATGGAGATTTTATGAACTTGAAAATATGTTTTGTTGAATGTTGATGCAAATCGATATTTGTGCTAAAAATATAGGTTAATTACTCGGGGCAATCGTGGTTTCCTGCATAGGAAAGTTGCCACTTCCTGTGTGGAAATAAGTTGAAGTGTTCGACTCTACTGTTCTTCCTCCACCGCCAACCACTTCTGGCTGTGGTCCAATAGCTAATCAAATGTCAATTAAGCAGCTAGTGCACAAAACTCACTTTCTTTGGAATCTGTTGATTTCAGTTTGTTTAGTTTTGTTTGAAATAGCTGACAAGGCGCACAATTGTTTCTTGCAAATATATGATTCCAGATCGGTAAATATTAACATGAACTTGTTGTTTTTTATATTTTTTTTATGAAATGACGACTGAAATAAGAGGACGTAGAGTGGAATGGAAAAACATTGAACTTTTTGAAAATAGTTCATTTGTGTTTATATGACTTGAGTAACACGAGTGACATTTGTATACAAAACATGTGTGTCAGTTGTAGTGCAGCTCATGGGAGGTGTACCCAATGCCAGCTAGTATTATGTGTACTCATATTAACTCCTTTTTCATTGGATAATTTATGTGATAATTTTTTTTTATCGGTTATTACCTTCTATTGTCCATTTGCGTTTAATTCGCACTTTCTGTCATGTCATTATTTCGAAAGTAAAGTATACAAAAATCAACAATACCACTTAGCGGGTAGAATCAACAACTCAAGCACCTGCTACCAGCGCCGTCCTGTAATACCCGATAATGCTTGTTCTATTTACGTTTTGCTGTATTGACTTCATTGTTCTTTATTATAAAGTGAGATTACCTGTAGAGTTCGGTGCAGTGAAGCGAGGTGTGAGTTTAGATGTATATGCTTAACATTACGAGCGAGCATGTTTACCTACTGCTGGCCTGGAAGGGTTTGGGGAGGGAGGGGGGAAATATCCGCGGGGCAATGTTTGGGTGACTCAGCCGTGTGAGTCATCGGTCACCTGAGGCATAATTTAGTATACTTACTTATACGTACATCTGTAATTTAAAATTATTAATGGGGTCCACTTAAACACCTTTGTGGAGTGTCGATTAATGAACGATATACGTCGTAAAAATAACATGTATATGTATATGTGTCATTAAATGTATTCAGAAAATATTGATATGGCATATTGGATGAGGCATTCAAATATATAACTCAAGGACAGATAAATTATGTTTATAGGTATATTTTAATTTGATGTAAATTAATCAACACCTGTGCATTATTATGGGTTCGGTGGTACATTCGTCACGTATGGGTGAAAGATGCCGTAAAAAAAACCACTCGCTCAATGTTACGTTCATTGATGTATACGAAGGTGTACTATAATATGCTACAAGATACTAATATTTGCGAACAGGAACATTAAAAGGATTGTATGTGAAAATGAGTGCTACCTATGGAAGGGATTTCAAATTAGCGTGATCAGTCAACGAATTAGCCGGAGAGCTTATGACGAGTGGTATAACCACGTGCCAAACGAATGACACCCTTGTGTTTGCTCATCAAGTGTGGCAATCACGGAGGACGACTGGCTTCATAATGTCTTGACGTGTGTGACATGTCTCGTTGCCGAGACACTTGTGAACTGCCTGGACGTAGAGTCAGGGCGACACCTCACTAGCTCTTTTCAGAGTCGAGATATTTGAGATTCGCAATACTTTGCACTTGTTGGAAACATGTTTGAAACACATTTGAAAACTGAAGTCGAGATTTGTATCTGTGACAGGGGAGAACTAATGTCAAGGTCATGTATTAATGACCGAAAATGTCAGAGTTCAATATTTCTGAAATGTATTTTCTGAAGACAAACAATTTCATTTCCGAATGCCGAGAGCCGGATTTTCTTCTGGCACATGTCATGCACATTGATGTAGAGCTCTCAGGACATGATTCGCCTAAGGCAATTAGATAAAAATATTTTACTATTTGTGAATGTGCCCTGAATACGATAAATCTGCACAACATTGAAGACGTCTTGTCATCTGCTGACATTATGTGTATTCTGGCAGACGGTCATAATCTGGAATCCGTAGTACTCGTTCCTACTCCGCACAAACACTGCTCCATTCAGACGTAGTAACATTTAGCAGGAATCAGTTACAGATTGCAGCAATCTAGTTCCAATTCTGCTCAATAGATGGAGCTGTCGGCTGTCATTCTAGCCAATACCAGCGCAGCAGGTCGCGTGCCCGTGTCGGCGAGTGATGTAACAGAGGTTACCAGCTGGGAATAAACTCTCCGTTTCTTTTGGCAGTCTCTCGCCACTTTGACAGTTTTATCATTTTCTGGCTTGCTGCCTTTCGCTACAACTCCGAGGTAATATAGACAGTGTTGCGTAGTGAGTTTAGTCGACAAATGTAAATCTAACGCTGGTAGGAACTGGTTTTATCTCCCGTCTGGAAGAAACATTAAAGCAAACTGGGATCGGGGTCTGTCTAGGGTTGTCCACAATGGCATCTTCACCATCGGCCAATGTCACCATATCTGCACTGGTCTGGAATATACTGATTGGAATAAACACTGCCATTGTTGCATCCACATACATGTACCTCCAACCTAGCCTACTCCAGACTCCTCCAGACTACTCCAAGCACTATAGGTAGAGCTTGTGGTACATCATGCATTCGTCATCCCGTTTTTAATGTTTTAAACTTGTATTCTTACGTGGTTTTCTGTGAAATAAACAGTGGATCTCATTGTTTTATCACAGCTAAAATAGTAATAAAATTGTTTCAAGAAAGTTCATATTCATATTTTTTTTATGGAAATAATCAACTGTTCTATACACACAGACTTATTTATGAATTCATTATGAATTTTCCCTCAATACTTCATGAATAATTTCTCATATCACACCAATGACAGACAACTTGCATCCCGTTTATGATTTATTCATGACTTATAACATCCCCATAATAGCCCCACCTAGAACATCTCCATAGCATCTCTACAATTGGCTTCACCTAGAACATCCATATAAACAGCGGTACTGGGTAAATTTGCGATGGAAGGGATGAGCATTGTTTGAAGCGACTGAAGACAAGAACTCAATTTGCAACATATTTTTTTTGGTTGAAATCATTGACACAGGTGAAGAGGGCTGCTAATATCCGCGCTCCACAAAATAAAGCTTGTGTGTTACCATTACAGCTGGCTAGCCTGACATTGGAATCATGTGATTGGTTTTTTTTCTTTCTCCCCAGTGTTTTGTCTGTTGCACAATGGCGGAACCCGAGCTCGCGATGGTTGTAGGTTTCTGTGGCAGAGTAAGGAGCTTGTGAGGGTCGGAAGTCAAGGATTCTGGGGTTTTGTTCAGACATACCTGCAGTGTCAGATCGTGTCAGACATGCCTGTAGTGTCAGATTTCTTGCAGCATTAGTTGCAGCTGCAGCTTCTTGGAGTGAACCTGGTGTTGGAACACCATTGCACACCATTACACACCATTGCACATCAGTGACATCACAGTAGTACACCATGGCACAACATGGCACACCACATCAGCCCACACCACACAAGACCACACCAGACTGCAGCACAGCACACCACTCCAGATGGTGTTCTCCACATATAGCAGACCTAGGCTCTAAAAGCGCTCTCTTGTGGTTCATCCCATAATAATGATGTTTAGACGATCGGTAATATTTTGCAAACAGTTTGATAAAAACAATATTTTGCATTCCGTTACCTCATTAAATATATAAATAGAGTAGTTTAGAGTAAGCATTGCAGAAATAATACTTCTAGGATATAAATAACAATTCTATATGTGAGTGTTTTTTAAGCTGAATTTTTTCTCTAAATGTTCTAAAAGAATTGGTGTTGTTTTAATTTTATCCCTAACCTATTGATGATGAAATGTGTTCTATCCACATTCGCTGTGTATTGTTTTCTTATACAGCACTTACTAGTGTGTGCTTGTATCTGTGTATCAATATTTATTCGTGTGGAAGCCATGTTTTCGGAGGCCCAATGTTTAGGGGATGTATTTGCAGAGTGTGCCGTCTCAGTCACCTGCTGCCAGGTGGCGCTCCGTGCAACACGATGACATGCCGTGGATAGCCCACGATAGCCCACGATAGCCCACGCTTAGCTCTGCCCAATAGCATGACAAACCCACGTTAACTCTACAAAGTATTTATAGCTTCACAACAATAGGACTGCATGCACTGATTTATCGGCAAGTTTTTAAATGGTTAAATAACGTTGCCTAAATGAAACTAATATGCCCGCAGTGACTGCATCCCAATACGATAATTTTCACATTAGTGTATATCACTTCAGTTCAGGTGAGTTGCGGAAGGTTTTGCTATTGGAGTTGATCACGTCACGTCATGTCGGGGTCACATCGCATGTTGCATGACCAGAGGGGCATTGGAACATTCAATTACTTGTCAGCCGTCGAACTAATGGAATTTGTAAATTCTGAAACCTAGAGGGCATGAAGCGCACTGACAGAAATGTACGTGATTTAGAACACGACCAGGACAATTTAGAGTTCTGACATGACACTAGCTTACGGCAATGTGCAAATAAAATCCATGTTTGCGTGCCCGTGACACTTGAGAAATGGGGTTCTCGGACTTACACGAGACATACACGAGACTGGAGACGAAATGGGATGTGGTTAGTTTCATGAAAAGAAATGAATCCTTGTAGTTCTGCTGATCCGTGAAGCGAAATTGGGGTAATTTTCCCCTTCCTTGTCTGTGGAAACCGCAAGCTTGAACATGTACAAATAAGAGATTTGAAGAAAATCCAGACCCATTTGAATGGACTCGAGCTGTGTCCGGCTTAACAAGATGACGGTGTGGTTCATGAGGTTGTCCCGGGTTACGTGGCGACGTTGTATGGGGTTTAGGGGGAGGAAGGGGGCTCGATGGTCATCCATCTTGGATCTAGGGGGTGTCACCATCTGGTCGAACATGTCGATGGGTTACAAACCTGCTTCACCCGATACCATTGTCTCTTCCTCGCCAAGATAAATCTGTCATTGTTGTTTAATTTATTCCTGCAACCCAGACAGATTCTATTACTTTCGCATTTTACTGCTATTTGTCAGATCAATCTTGGCATGTTCCATTTATTGTACCGTAATTAACGTAATTAGTAAGATTATGAAAAGTAAACCTTTCTACATGATTACATTCTTATAGTATGGTTTTCCTGTCTTTTGATAAGTATCCTGTGTCAGTGATGTATCACGTCTTGTTAACTGCTATTTGTTTGTCAGATCAATCTTGGCATGTTCAATTTATTTTAATTAATTTAATTAGTAAACTAATGAAAATATTATTATTCAAAATAGCAATTTTCTAACAGATATTGTGGTGTTCATGTCTTGTGACAAGTATCCTGTGCCGTGATGTACAAGACCTTGTTTATGTTTCAAATCCGGGTCAAGTCTGCAATAGTGTATTCAAGGCTATCATTAAACAAACTCAGAGCCCATAAACTAGAGATAGGTTGTCTGTGAAGTCGCCCGAGAAGTGTTGACAAAAGCCGAGCCTACCCCTCCTGAGCCCGCAATCTCATCCCCAGGCCCCTGACTGCACAATAGGGCCGTCCTTAACTTCTGTAATTACCTGTCTGCTTCTCATAAGATTGCGTCCGCTCATCCTAAACCTGTCTGCTCGTCTTCAGACTGGGTGCTCATCCTAAAAAAACATGTCTGTTTATCCTAAAACTGTCTGTTCAGCATAAAACCATGTCAGTTTATCCTAAGACGATCTCCTCAGCATAAAACCATGTCAGTTCTTCCTAAGACGATCTCCTCAGCATAAAACCATGTCAGTTCTTCCTAAGACGATCTCCTCAGCTTAAAACCATGTCAGTTGTTCCTAAAACTGTTTGCTAAGCTTAAAAGTGTCTGTTCATTGTAAGACGGACTACTCATCCTAAAACCATCTTCTCATCCTAATACTGTGCTCATCCTACAGCTGTCTCCTAAACATTAAATTATGTCTGCTTTACCTAAGATTGCATATGCTCATCCCACTGTGTGTGTAAGAGTTCAAAGGAGTCACTACTTGAGTCACTGCTGCAGTCACTATTGTGTGTAGGATGCAAGGAGTCACTACTTGAGTAACTGCTGCAGTCACTATTGTCTGTGTAGGATGCACAGAGTCACTACTTGAGTCACTGCTGCAGTCACCACTGCACTGCTTTGCGTGGATGTCTGAGGCAGTGTGGGTGAACGGATGACTTATGTATGTACAGTAGGGTCTCTGCAGGAACAATACACCGACTGTCGTAGCCCCACTTTTATGTGGATGGTATTCCAGGAAGCAGTGATGTGCACACAGGTGAACTGTAGGCTACGACGGAGAAACACATTCTCAAACACTTGGTTTAGTGTTCCCATCCACAGGGGGGCCGACATTAATCTAGTCGGAATAGAACCCTGGCAGCAATAATTTGTCGAGTAAATTTAGAATTAATGCTGCAGATCTTGTGTGGTTTTTCGTTAACAAATTATTTTCCGAGAGTGCCATATGTTGTTGGTAGAACGCCACACCGCTGTATGTGTGTGCAAGTTCAGATGTTTTCTCTAAACACAGGCACACATATGTAACACAGCTGGGTTCAGATGGCTGCAGTGTGTAACAGTGGACCTGATGTCATGGGCATGACCCTAATTTCTGCTCGCTGGATGCCGAGAAGGTCATGGCTCAGACGCCAAGTAATTTGGCGACTTGGAGAATAGAGAGACTTAAATCCCCTGCCACAAATGTAATCAACTGTGAAAAATTGTAACGTCAATACAAGGAATGTCTGTCTTAGTGTCGCTGTAACCTCTAGTGTTGTGGATGTTCAGACTAGATCTGCTGTAACATAGGGCGTTCAGACTGTAGTCTGAAGTGTTCAGATTATGTGAGCTGTAACCCTGCTGTTCAGACCATAGGTGTTTATATTAGGTCTGCTGTAAGGAATGGATCTGCTTTAGATGTTCAGTGTTCAGTCTGTAATCATGGTGTTCTGATTAGATCAGTGAGACCAAGATGGTCAAAATAGACACAATGTATGTACAATTGTGGATCTTAACAATCATTTTCCAACCAATAACTAATAACATTGACCAGGAGGACACATTGTATTGTATTGTATTGTATTGTATTGTATTGTATTGTATTGTATGGTTTGGACCTAACAAAAAATGTGTCATCATGCCACGGGTCAAATAATCCAGTTAACCAAGATTTTATTACGGTCCAATAGCACATTGCAATATTTATTCAACAACATTACGCAGACACTCAGACAGATACAGACATTTATATAATTTACATACATTACTTATCGTGATCCTTCTGATACGAATACAAATAATATGAACGTATAACATTTATTTAATTGTATTTTACTTGTATTTCAGAAACGGATGAAACCTTTGAGAAGTTTGAGGGGAGACGGCATGGGAGCGATCACTTTCGTTTGCTGGTATCTGACCAGACATCTATGATGCTCGGAGCAAAGTAAGTTGTTAAACATGTTGTGTTTTTATTCGAGCAGGTGTTACATGCATATATTAAAGTTTGATTGCCTTTGAAGTCTGCCCATCTTTAGTGATTGTATCTCGTCCCCAGTGTGGGTGTATCCCCGTAACTGCATCTTAAACACGGACGTACTGCGTCATAAACACGTACTGCAATGTCATGTTGCCTCAATATTTTTCTTTTTTCTTTCATAATTTCATTTTTTTTCAACGTACACTAGCACTTGATGTAGAATGCAATGCAATATTTTTCGTTAAATTGGAAACTCTGCGCATGTTTCCAGGATTTGTATGGAACATTAGGAACATAGTGTAAGTCACGTCACCCGACATTAATGTCGACATTTTGTGTTTCAGGAATGCCATACATAATGTCAGCCTCAACGACCTGCAGGAGCTCTCGGTGAGTTGTCTCCCCCTACTCTTGTCCACATTTCTTGCCCCACCAATATGACTTCATCCACTCTCATAGCTTGTCCCACTTCAAGTGACTTTACCCACCACCACTATATGACCTTTTCCTACCCATATCACTTTCCAAACTTTCCCACCGTATGTGACTTTCCCCACTTCACTTGACTTCCACACCTATGCAACCTTTTCCACCACCACCTAGATGACTTTCCCCACCACCTAGATGACCGACTTTCCCCACCACATACATGACTTTCCCCACCACCTAGATGACTTTCCCCACCACCTACATGACTTTCCCCACCACCTATGTGACTTCTCCCACCACCTACATGACTTTCCCCACCACCTACGTGACTTCTCCCACCTACAAGACATTCCCACACCTACGTAGCACCCACATTCCTATGCAGAAGCCTCACTCCTAGACAGTAAAATATGTATGCAATTACTGCAGTAAAAAGATTATGCCTGCTGGATGTTTTCTAATTAGACAAGATTATTTATACCTTGGGCAAATTTCTTTTAAAAAAAAAACAACCCTTATTTTGTTATCAATTTAGTAGATTTAGATTTTCTGTATTACGTATATATCTTTACGCAATTTGTAACTTTTTGTCCTTTTTTTAGCGGATAGACTGGGAGCCTCAACCCTCTGATATTGAGCTGTGTACAAAGAAGCAAAAATCAAGAGTAAGTAACGCTTTCTTTCAATAAAATAGTATGTACATACATTATATTCTTTTCCCCCATAATATTGACGTATGATGCACACTTTATGGAGGTTTCTTTTTAAGTGGTTCATATCTTTCTCATAAATTCTATTAAAAAAATAATGAATGATACCTTTAATGACTGACAACCACTTCAGTGGTACCTTTTACGAGTGACAACCACTCCAGGGTACCTTTAACAAGACAGTGACAACCACTCCAGGGTTATCTTTTAGCAGGGCACACTCCATTATTGACTTGAGTGACGTCGAATACTCCCGCTCTTCCGCGAATGACGTAACGTAGCCGAGAATACATAGATTTTATCGTGGATATCGATGGAGGTTTTCCATGCTCCTGTGAGTGCAAGAATCTGGAGTCGGTAGCCGGAACTGCCTGTTTGGCAAACTCGGAACCAACGCACCTGAAGAACGACGCAGTGTCAAACTCTGTCTGCTCTGCTAAATCAATTTCACGTACTCTTCAATCCCGCGGTGAAGTCTCGCAGATGATGAAGTCGGAATTAGCTTCCATGCGGATCTGTTTAAAGACGAACAAGTGTTGGGGTCAATTGTAGTGATTGTAAGAAAAGGTGGCAGATTAGGAAAGCCTACGCGACAATAACGCTATGAATTACTTCATCGATTCCTAGCAATTTTCCTGTAACTAGCTTGTGATGAAAGCGACTGCGAGGACGGCCGTGGATGTACGCTGGATGACAATGGGGAGGACGTCTCAATGGAAGGACTCTAAGCCAAGATTGATCCAGGAAGTAATCTAATTAGACGTACAGGACACAAGATGTGTAGAACACGTGTGGAAATATACATAGGAAATTATCTCCCGCAAATACGCATTCTGGCCTGTTTGGTAGACGGCAAGAATTATGCAAACACGAAACTATTTCAAAGACCTGACTGTCTGGGGGAAAATAAGTGATTATCTATATAACCAGTTTTCTTCAGCTCTTATCTTTCTTCGTTTGACTTCGGGCAAAACTGATCTTTGAATGATTTTTATCATTAACATGTGTATTCTTTGAATTTAGTTCATGTACTCATAGGGTATTGTGTATTTCTCACTCTTCATCCGAGTGAGAAATGATTACTTCAGCATATTGTGTCTTGGTCTGCAGAACTATCATTACGCTGAGTCGTAAACACTAATACATACATGTATCATGTGGATAACAAGTAATTTTTCTAATAGTAAATATATACTTGGGTAACATAATGAAATGAATATGACTTCTTTTAAGTACTAGCGTCCTAACAACTACTAAATGTTATTAACCTTGACACATATTTAATAAAAAAAAATAGTTGCGTGTGTTTTGTGATATGAAACAGTATCAGAAGTCCCTTCATTGCCCTTGGTAGGAGCAACATACTAAATCGTGATTGAATCGTCAGATAATATCCTGATTGAATCATCAGATAATGCCGGTGTCCCCATGCAAAGATCCACGCGGTGACGAGGCAGAAACAAGTTTGAAGAGAAATATTTCAAGTTTGAGATCTTTTATACCCGATCTCATTTGCAATTCTAATTATGACTGTATGTCTATGGTACTTGATACAGAGTTGCGCGTTGAATGGTGTATATTATAGTCTATGCTATAGATCAGTTGGACGACTTGTAAGATTGCAGAGCCCTCCCTCCCTCCCCTCCTCTCTCCCCCCCCTCCTCTCTCCCCCTGCTAACATTACCTAAGGTGTATTCTTTAGATTGGAGGCCGTGCTTTTGAATACATAACAGAGGTTGTCATGTTTGGCAATCTGATTAGCATAAATCCTAGATTGTTCATGCACATGAATTCTTAGATGTTGTACAATGTTTTTCATTACTCCAATTTAATACCAACATGAATTTACATGTAATATTTGTAACATGCGGTAGCGTTTGTACGGCAAAATTGGATTGTAGATATACATGTGCTCAAATACTTAGTAAGAGTATGTATTGCAAGATTTAAATGTTAATACCGGTATGTGTTACGCATACTAAAATTTGGGATAGTTTGTATCAACATTTGAGCATTACTGATACTTGGTAAAAGTTTGTATTACGACATTTGAATGCTAAAATATGTACATTAACATTTGGTGCAGTTTGTAATGCAATAATTTAATGTTAATATCCACGTACGTACAACATTTTGTCACATATGGGTGAAAGATTAGGGCTATGACGTAAAACAATAATTCAATCTCCCACATAAAAAAAAATGGGTGGAGTTTCATGTTAATATCAACCAACGTACACTAGCACTTGATGTAGAATGTAATGAAATATTTTAATGTCGAAACACACGTACACTAAAATTGAGAGGTTAGGTCCAATCTGAATGACGTTGTGAAGTATCTGCTGATAAGACAATCTGACGCGAGTTGTGACATGTGACATCACTTTAGGACATTGTGAATTCCGCGTGGAGACACAAGTATTCCAGCACGTTGGTACGCATCTGGTACTACATAATTAGGTCCATTTACGACTGGTCAATGAGAGAGGTCACGTGATGTGTGGCACATCACTACTGACTTGCAATACTACGTGACCTATGACACTCTGTGACCTGTGACATGACATGACCTATAACACCACCGCCTGGCGGACACACCTTGATGGCTAAGTCCCTATCTGCCTCCTCATGGATAGTCTACGTCATGGACTGACTCCGTTATCTGCTCGCGGATTTATAATGCTCGTGGCCCGCAGCACGTTTTTGACTTCAGAAATAGAGAGCTACTCTCAACCCATTGAACTTTAGATCAACAGTCTTCATTTGCATTTCAGAGATCTGATATATATTTATAGGCCTATCTGATATGCAAATCGTAAACATAAATCAATGTAAATTTAAAATAGTAGTTACGGCTCGTTATTATTCAATGTTTCTGAAACTAATAGTACAACGTCCAAACAAAATATACTGAAAAAATATATTAATATTTTTTCAAAGTACAATTGATGTATAATACAGTAATAATATTACACATGTACTAATGTAATGGTGAAATCTGAAGTTTGAGTATGAAATCAAATTATAAATAGGTGAATTTATTAAATTAATAATAAACTAATTGGTATTAATTAAAACTAGCAATGTTGTAAATGTCAAAGCAAACTCTGCATGTTGCGAGTGCACCTATGAGAAAAACAGGTAACCATCGATGTGTCACCATGTGTCACATGCAAACCTATATTTACCTTACTTCAAATTAGGCCAACGGCAAACATACAAATGTCAAAGGTCATCAAGACCACTGTAATTCTTGACAGACATTATTTGCTTTTCGTGAACGTAGACAAAACTGAATGTAGGTTATACACAGCCAGTAACTCACAGCCCCATACACAGAGTGGTGTTGTTTGTTTAAGTCAGAAAAGCTAAAGGTAGTGATGATGAACAGACGGACAGATTACTAATATATCATAACCAATGTCCGTCTCACAAGATCATTGAACTTCGCCAACATATTAATTAATAAATACAAATATTAAAGTAATCTGCTATATTGTTTGTATACAGTATTACTAAAATATATAAATATTGATGAAACTTGACAATTATTAATAATAATAATGTTTACATTGATATTACGGAAAATCAATCCTGCTCATAATGCTACATTTTATTACCCTGGTCGATGGATCAGTGTGCTCTCGTTTTCTTTCTCAACTCTCTGGAGAGTATACAACCCAAGCTGCCTTTCAAGGCACTAGGAGGTTTATAATTCACTATGCCCATATCATCTTTCTGTAATAATTTCTGTATGTATTTAATGGCACAAATATTAATATAATATGCCATATTGTGTATATATCAATATATATTGATGAAACTTCATTTAAGGTTGTTTTTTCTGTACATTTGTCTGTATGTATTCAATGGAATGTTGTTTATTCTGTTCGTATAGGAGCAGTGTCAGAACTATGTGCGAGTTATCGTAAAGAAAAACAACAATTTGCTGTATACGTGTGGGACAAACGCATTCCGTCCTAGATGCCGAACATACCAACAAGATGGCGTAAGTTTCTGCAGTCGTTTGGACTTGTTTATGCAATCACCAAATCCATTAATAAAACAATGTATGGTCGGTGGACGTACTCTCCATTAAGGAATGGTTAGAGCCCCATGGTCCAATCAGTCCTACATACGTTAAGTGTTTCTCCAACGACTGAATTATTTATCATAGTTTACGTCTACTATTACATGTTACGTAAATCATTGCAAATGGGTGAAAGATTCCTGCAGTGACGTTACCATATTCACTCACTGACATCAAGAATTTTATTTATTAATTTTATTTCATTTATTAATTTCATTCCATTTATTATTTTTCCAGTTGAATGGCTACAAATTCCTGGGCGACAAAGATGGAGTAGCGCAGTGTCCCTATGACCCTGAACAGAACAGCACGGCGATTTATGTAGGCAAGTAGCAAACTTCTCGTACATGTATCGCAATCTCCAAATGAAGCAGGGTCTTCATTGTTTCTGATCCGTCCGAGCAACCGGCACAGCCACGTGCGATGAAACATGTAACTGATGAATGCTTTCAATTTATGATCATTCTGTCATCCGTAAATCAATTTTGCGTGATCGATTGGCAATCACATGGTTTGTTTAATGTCCAGTCTGAGATGTGGTCAGACAAGTTTGACCACTGCACTGACCACTAGTTTACCCCCCAGAGAGCCCTGGGACCACGGTTTATGCACGCATGGGAATATATCATCTTCCCGACTTCAATTAATGGGGCGCACGGTTTACAATCCTCGTCTGTCGATTGCCCATTAGACGAGTAATTTGAGATATCAGAAATTAAAGAGTAATTTGAGATGAGGATCTTCAGAATAGAAGCTGGTTCAGAATAGAACCTGAATCCCGAGTTTATTGAAAGCGGTTTTAAGGAAAGTAGTATCTGAATATGACCAAGAGGACATTGGGCATGATCAATTTGGTTTTAAATCACTCGGGAGGCCAAGAGATTGTTTTCTGAAAGCGATTCGTCTGCCGATATTGCAGCAGTCGGGCAGGTAATGATATGAGAGGTATAAACGCACTTGATTCCCCGGGGTCTGATGGAGCAGCTCTTAGTGCTTGCCTGCAAGGAGAATAGATATATAATAACCCCATAGTCTGTGCTGGAGAGCCATGTAAATCAGCAGCAAAGAGGGGAAAGAGGAATCGACGGCCGTTCCAGCTTTCAATATCTTTTGGCCTCCCTGTTGGCCTTGAAATTAGTCTTCAGTCTTCAGGGACGTTCTGAGATGGTTCTGAGTATTGGGAAAACATGACCTAGCCATAATTCCAATTTTACTTCCAATCCTATTTCACTTGTTGCTTATCCTAAGCAATGACAATGGGGAGCTGGAGAAGATGATGGTAAAGATAATATCATGTAGAATTGGATTTAGAGAAAAAGAGAAATCAGATGGTGTTACTAACTTACTATTGTACGTCTTGGTTCACATCCTGTGCAAGATTATCATGAACAATAACAATGGAAGATGATGGTAAAGATAATATCATGATATGGAATTGGATTTAGACGATAAAAGAAATCGACTGATATTACTCAAAGCCTGTGCAAGATTATCTTGAGCAACAATAATGGGAGAAGATGTCCAAATTCAATTCCATACCATGATACATCTTTACATCCTATTGTATCATGGAATCAAATTGAATTCGGACAACAACAAATAGGCAATCCAATGTTACTAGTGTATACGTGTATTGGTTATGGTCCAAATCCTGTTCAGGATTGCTTCAAGTGTCTACTTGATAAGACTTCAGTCTGTTGGAGCTCTCAACCAGGCAATATAACCTTAAGTGCATTGGTTAACAGCCATGCTCGAAGATGGTTTTACTTTGTCATTGAAATAAACCTCAAATGTTAAGAGTCATATAGAGCACTATTTATAACCCATTTGCCATTAAAGAAAGTAGTTTGTATCGAGCAGTGTTGTAACTTTCTGGTCAGTTGAAACATTGTAATATATTGTACAAAATGGCGGACCATGTCATAAATTATGTTGGTAACTTGGGTCGCGTTTATACGGTAGGTGTCGTTTATGACCTATCAGGTTTGGTAGCTTTCTCGACAACATGCTTGGCTTCAGGAGACAGGGAATACAATTAAACACGACCTAGAAACCTTTTTGTCTACAGCTCCGTTATAAACAATCGGACATCTCGGCTTCATGGGGACATTTAGACATTTATTTGACAACAAGACATATTTGATTATACTTTGCTTGTCGCAGCGATTCTTCAATGCCGCAATGTCCTCCGTACATATTCGTGAATATCTGAGTGTAATATCTGAGTGTAATATCTGAGTGTAATATCTGAGTGTAATATATTGACCTTATTTAGGTGACGTTAAAGGTGACATGACCTTATTTTGTGAATTTTGTGAAATTTTCTTAAAATGGTAACATCTTTTCGTTCACTGAAGTATGAACAATTTTAAAGGGAGAATTAAACTTAATGTGAATGTTGTTTTGCTATCATGCATATTTGTCTGTAGGAACGTTTTCTGTTATTGGGCAAAGAGGTGAGAATTAAACTTTATGTGAATGTCGTCTTGCTACCACATGTACCATGCATATTTGTCTCCAGGACAGTTTTCTGTTATCGGGCATAGAGATTAATGATTTGGCGCTTCCTCTAATTGTCTGGTTTTATTTCAGATGGCAAGCTCTACTCGGCAACCGTGTCCGACTTTACTGCACGTGATCCTCTCATCCTGGAAACCAACAAGATGATCAGAACGCAGCAGTATGATTCAAAATGGCTGAACGGTTAGTTGCAGGATCTTCCCATTATCTCACACGATTTGCATTAAAGATTTGTATTTAACCCTCTTCCTGCTGGATTAGACACAGTTGCTGCTCTTTATGGCATCTCTGGCTGCCTCCAGCATGGAGAGGGTTAATTTAGCTTGTTCCACAGTAACACAAAGTATTTTAAATGTTACTCGTATGATTTGCATACTTTCATACAAATTTTCATCACATGTATTAATTAATTATTTGCAAAATCTGGTTAATACGAACTTTGTATTTGTTATTATATTATTATATAATAATGACCATGGGTGCTATGGAACCTGTTTGGTTTTTTAAAATCTATTTTTAGATTCTTATAGCCTTTGCTGTCTAGTCTATCTCATTGATGTAATATTGGCAGCAATTTGTAGATAACATGGACCAAATTGACATATAATGAGCAAAGAGAATCCAACGTTTTGTATCTAAATTGGCTTTCCTGGTAATGGCCTGTGACTATGTATGTATGGGGTGACGTGGAGGCAAGATAACGATCACCATTCCCTGAGTCCAGTAATTACAATAACTGTAGAGCATCTCTGGTTGCCCGCAGCATGAATAAGGTTAAAGATGAAAGCTTGGGGTCAAATATATCAAGGGTGGTGGTCAAATATCAAAGATTTTCTATCACACGGTTAAAAATAACCTTGTTGTTAATCAGATAAATAAGTTTTCAATTATATTTTGTCTACTTTCAGAACCTAATTTTGTCAGCTCTTTCGAGAAAAAGGACAAAATATATTTCTTCTTCCGTGAAACTGCTGTTGAAAATATCAACTGTGGAAAGGTGAGTTACATCTACAAACATTTATAAAAATTATATAATTATGATTATTTTAAAATACCGGTAATTAAATTTAATGTTTTTTTTTTTTTAAACTTTCAAATACATGTACTGTAGAATTGTACCCACAGGTTAAAGATATGTTTGTATTTTCAGGCGGTGTTTTCTAGAGTCGCACGGATTTGTAAGAATGACAGCGGTGGACAGATGGTACTCTACAACACATGGACATCTTTCTTCAAGGCGCGGCTCAACTGCTCCATCCCAGGAGACTTCCCTTTCTACTTCGATGAAATACGTAAGCAAAATACTACTATGAATTAATTTATTCATCACCAAAAAAATAATAATGCAGTGATTAAAGTGTGGAATACCTGCAATAAATATGCTCGGACCATGATATAAAAAATTTCATATTCTTTCACAGAATCTACGTCAGATTTCGGTGAAGGGAATTTTTTGCCGGTTTCCTCCTCAAGCAACCGATTTGACATGATGTACGCCGTCTTCAATACACCAAGGTATGTGAGATTCCAGGAAAAACAATAGATATTTCAGTATTTTCATGAATCTGCAGTTAATGTATCATTGATTAGGATGTTAAATTCAAGCTGTGATGTAAAACAATCACTCACTCTTGTGTAATTGTATGTGTTCTTGGTTTCAGTAATTCAATCCGAGGCTCGGCTATATGTGCGTTCAGCTACCACGACATTGAGAAGACGTTTGAAGGTCGTTTCAAAGGTCAGGAGTCCGCTTGGCACAACTGGTTGGCCGTTCCTAAGGAGAGGACCCCAGCGCCTCACCCACAGAGAGTATGTGTCTGCCTATCTCTTGTATCTGCCTATCTCTTGTATCTGCCTATCTCTTGTATACACATCCTGTATCTGCCTATCTCTTGTATACACATCCTGTATCTGCCTATCTCTTGTATACATATCCTGTATCTGCCTATCTCTTGTGTCTGCCTATCTCTTGTGTCTGCCTATCTCTTGTATCTGCCTATCTCTTGTATCTGCCTATCTCTTGTCTATCCATCCAACTACAAAGGTTCCATATCTTCCAAATGGTTTCCTGTACAGAAATTGCAACCGATTTGATACGAGTCAGATTTGAGAGAAAGATTCCTTCTGCGATATAAAACAATAACTTATTCATTGTCATGAGGTTTTGGTGAAAGTACAATCTTGTTATATTCGTATTGTTATGTTTTCAGTGTACGAACACCAGCCGAGTAATGGAGGACACGACCTTGAACTTCATCAAGACACATCCTCTGATGGACAACTCCGTGCCCGCACTAGGGGGCGCTCCTCTCCTTATTCAGACCAGCTTCGAGTAAGTCCTGCAGGGGTTGTCTCCCATGTCCTAGAAACATGACCTTGACATTGAGGTATCTGTTGGCAGAGATCTATGGCAAATTGTGCTTCTTTGCAAACCTTTAGTCATGGTTTCTAAATATGTTATAGATAGCTAGATTGACAGAGAAATAGTAAATGTAACATTCATATCTTAGAAACACAACAATTAATTCAGTTGGTAATGAAGTAAAAAGTATATTAACGTAATGTTTATCTTTTTCAGCTATCGATTTACACAGATCGCAATTGACTGGCAGATTTGGGGCGACGATCGCTACTATGACATCTTGTTTATTGGAACTGGTTAGTATAACAGAGATGTAACTGAGCATTGTCATGTACGCTTTATAAAAGTTTAAAAGTTACCACTTCAAAATGATCTCTTTTTCTGTGGTTCCTAGTAATTAAACAGTTAAATAAAATTATATAGATTATTTCCAAAATATATTTTTCATACGACTGGCAGGTTTTAACTTTTTAACTTTTTAACTTCAAGAAAGAAACTTCACGAACAAATTTTACTTTCAGATAACGGAAGAATTATTAAGGCTGTGAACACTCAGAAAGACAAGAAGTCCTCTGTGCGGACAGTCGTCATTGAGGACATCCAAGTCCTGGGCGAGAAGGAATCCGTGGTCAATTTAAAGGTCCATCGCCACGACGGCGTCGAGAAGTTGATCATCATCACCAAGGACAACGTCATCAGCATCCCTCTGCATCGGTGTGACAAACAGCCGTCGTGTCATAAATGTGTCGGTCTGCAAGATCCATACTGTTCTTGGAGTGAAGGCCGATGTTCCAACACGAATAGAGGGTGGGTGCTTTAATTATGTTTTTACCATCACTAGAGGGTGGGTTACTTTAATAATGTCCGTGCCAATGTTGTTTACTACCATACAATAATTATCTTAGTGTGATGCATGACGGGATTCATGCAATATGCAAGATCAGAAGTAACTTTATTAGTAGCGTGGGTGCTTTAATAGTGTCTTTATTGATCATGTCATAATTTGATCCATTTCAGAATATCAACCACATTAAGTTGAATTTGATCTATTTAACCCTCTCCCTGCTGGATTAGGCAATAGCAGTACTCATTAGGGCATTTCCGGTTGCCTTCAGCAGCCAGAGGGTTAACCTCTTTGATCTACTAAATATGACATCCTCGAAATTGCAATGGTTCTAATTTTAACTCATCTTCTTTCCAGACTTCAGAACGTTTTGACAGGAAAGTCTGCAGCCTGTGGAGAAGAACCAATAGAAGGTAGAAACACGTCGACATGTCACCTCTTCGTTGTCTATTTGTCTGCCATAGATAGTTGTCACAATATACTCTATAGTCTCTATATATCGTCTTTATGATTTTGGTATGATGTCAAGCATTTTGTTTTTATATCTTTTCCCCCCTTGTCTTTGCTTTGCTTTACGGGTTTTGATTTGTCTTATTTTCTAAGCCTCCACCAGTACCACCACAGATCCCTCTACGGCTGGGAAAACTGAAAAGTGTGTTTGCCCTGTGATCACCGAACCCACAAAACACACTAGCGACGACCAGGATAATATTGGTCAGTTAATGTCCAAGACATCTCAAACTTCCCAAAATAATATAACGTAATACAATATAATGTAATGTTGTATATTATAATACAATATAATATAATTTAATATAATTTAATATAATTTAATATAATATAATATAAATTTGTATATATTATTGCTATTTGCTATTTTAATGAAACCAAGTATATGGTTGCATGAAGTTTGAAAATTGGTAGAATCTTATAACATAGTCAGGTATGACTCCCAATATTAAACATAGCTCATGCATGTTTTCCTGTTACACTAAATTTAATATCGTAATAACAAAATAATTAGAATTTAATGTTGGTTTGTGTTGTGCAAGTTTCCAAGGTCACGATCTAATGATGCTCTGTTGAAGGGTTTCCCCATATGACCTTTTGTGAACTCTGCTGTTAACCAGTCAGATTGTTCCTTTTTAAATTTGTTTCCCCACTTTTGACTATTGTATATCTATCGTGAGGTTGGAACAAACCAATATTAAAATTGTAATTAATTGATTGTTATGAAGAATAAAAATATAAATTTCAAAATTGATTCCATTTTTAATTTATGTTTATTCCAATTCGGTGTCTTTTGCCTTCTTTTTAAGTTGCCTTCTTTTAAACTACATGTACTTAAGTTTGCTTTATTTGTTTTTAAGTTTGTAGATAGAACAAGTAAGATAGTTAACCATGTACATTATGACTTCATGTGTCAACCATTATATATCATCAGGACAAAATATGGCTTCCACTCGACAACCTGTTCCAAAGACAACAAACGAGAAAGATGCTAACGTTGTCCTAGAGGGTAAGGCAGTCACTGCATCGAGTCAGATCGCTCTTCACAATGGCTAGGCATGCCTTCCGTAGATTTTGCTTGCTTAGTTTGCGCTTTTAATGGCTTACCTCCCCTGTAGATTTGTTGCTCGGTAACGGGTCCACCAACCTACTAACACCTCACCCTCTACTCCACCCCACCCCCCACTCCACCCCCACCTGCTCCACCTCAACCCCACCTCCTCCACCTCACCCCCCATGTCTTGCTGTATAACATGTAGAGCTGTCTGCGTAGTAGTCGTAGCTAGCTGAACACGTGGTAGTTGTCGTGACATTGCGCTGTAGACCTGGTACCAGATTCACAAATGGGTGAAAGATTCCCGCAGCATATTCACCTACTCACTGCAACCAGATCGTCATTGTTTTGGGCAAAGAATTTTAAATGTTCATGCGACAATGCTTCATCAACACTCACTGCCAATATAGATGTGTAGAATAGTTTCACTAACATTCTGCAAGATTCCATGACATCATTCATGCTGAATTAACCTCAATCATGCCGATGACAACAACCTGTGCCCTATAGAGCATTGTGATTGAACCGTCAGGAGGAATCTGTTCTCAATAAGAGGTCTCCTGTTTTGCCTATGGGAGATACAAAGTTAAATGTCTATCTGTGAGTAGTGAGTATTTCTATTTCGATACTTACTTCTAAAACATACAAATAGTCCTCGAAATTCCCCCATCTAATAGTAGTCTATTCAAACTTAGGTTTTTCTGACATTTATGCTCAGTATTTATAGATATATGTTCGGAGTAAAGAATGATGTCAGTGCAGTATTGTATATCATCTCCAAATGTTGATAGTAGCACTTGTCTGTCCCTAGTTGAATCACAAGTTTCATCAAACTCGTCGAATTGTGGTATTATAGCTTCCATTGGTTATGAATTATGAATTGCCCCAAATGGAATGGTCATATAATTTTAATTTTCCCAAAAAAACTCATCTAGCATCTAACATCTAATATCTAATAGCTAACACCTAATATCTAACATCTAACATGTAACATTCCCAAGCTTGATCTCATTTCTAATTTTATACAAAACTACCACTCTTTGTCAACCAGCCATCTTAACACTCAGGGTCCCATTCCACTGAAAGATCGTAGCTCCTACACGTTAACATGAAGCTACGACTGTCGTTGAGTTACGACTATCGTAGCGCTACGATCATCCTGTGGAATGGGGGCCAGATATTAACAGCTCCTTGTATTTTAAAAAGATTTTTCGTTTTTCTGTTTTGTTTGAATCCCAGTTTTTATATTAGCTGACTAATTACTGGCCATTGTGATGAGAATTGTGACACTGCAGTCTGTCTTAACTTTTCTGTGGAACTAACATTCAGTGTTGTCAGGGGTCTTACCGTAATTACTCTAATAATTCAAACCCTATAATAGTTCAAACATCTAAATTAATCGCCACAATTTTTTTTATTATCATAACTCAAAGATACAAACATAACCAAATGTTTTAAATCATAATTTTCTAATTATTCGAACGATAATTTTTTTTCAGAAAAACAAGGTTAAATAATAAAAACATTTTACAATCCATATTACAACAATATTTTATACTTTAATGTGGTTGTCCCTAATTATATGAACACCGATCATTTTAATTATTTTCACCTGTCCAAATGATTAGGGTAATTACGTTAGTTATCTCAGTGTTTTGAGCAGCCATATTCCCTATGGTTAATCCTCCAGGGAAAGGGCCTTTAAATGTGTGTGTATCAGAGGCTGGGCAGGGGCTACTTGTGCATGTTCAAGAAAATGTTGTCGTGTTTAGAAATTTATAGAAAATTGCTATCACTTTTTTGTATGATTTATGATGTATGATGTTATCTAATTTTCTGCAAATATTGTATTGGTATTTATGTATCTATTATGAAAAACATAAATATATTGTTGTAAATACTATGAACATAACACTTAGTCTTATAAACAGGGTTGGAAGGTGCTGCTATATATACATGTAAATGTTGTTTTATTTAGAAATTACTAGAATTATCACATTTTACGAAACTCGTAATTTCTGCAAATATTGTTTTGGTATGTATAATAAACTCCAAGGTTGGTATTCATAAAGGGGCTTAAGTCAGTTTTTGATGACCATATATATAGCAAAAACTGACTTAGCCCCTTTATGAATACCAGCCCAGAAGTATCCTATTGTAAATACTATTAATAATATATTTGGAGTCAATTACAATTTGTACTATATTTAGATATGCTCTGTATTCTTTGTAACTTAAACATAACAAGTCACTAGTAAATGCCGCAATCGTTCATGGAGATGTCTTGGACTGGCCCACATGCTAAGCTTCTTCCCAATACAGCTTCTTTCTGAATCTGCTTTTTTCCATCACAACAAATGTCTACAGTAGGACGTAGAGCCGCCATTGTACATTGTACTCTGGTTTTCTTGCTATAATAATAATCCTTCAAGCCCTCTAACAGTTTGAAGACCGTAATTATTCGCCAAAAATATAATTTAACCTTTAAAATATAAATTACCCATAAACTATCATTTGTTCAAATTGTGTTAAGAAATTTCATTTATTTGTAAAAGCTATAACAAGATCAATATCTTTGTCCATTTCTGTAACACCTCTTGCTCATTTCCGCCAAAATGGACACCTTCCACTTAGGTCTGAGTGCATATCCGATTGCTCAGACTGGTTTTCTTCTGCTATCACTGTACACTAAACTGGTATTCTTTGTTTCCAGAGCCCAATATTGGTGCATCCCACGGTAACCAGGGGGCAGTAGCTACAGCCGAGACGCTCGCCATTGCTGTGGTCGTGTCAATCGTCGTGTCCATGCTTCTGGGATTCCTGATTGGCTACCGCGTGAACGCGTGTCGAGCAGCACGTGACGTGGATGCTCCGTACCAAGAACGGAACATTTCGCTTAGCAAGCGATCGAACAGACTCTCCTCTGGGGACCACACATATTTTACCCCGGAATCGCCATACAAAAGTTTTAGTTACGTTGTGAACGTTAAAACGCCGGGAAAATTGAATACGAGTGTGGAAACGAAACCAGTGACTAAATCAAATAAGGTCTATTTATAGCCCATTAGGATGGAAGACTAATAATATTTTGTTTCGGCTTGGGCTGGCCCTGTCAGCTTGGGTTGTCTCACCCTGTGACTATGGTAACCAACTATATCGACAACAAGACACGTGTGCGCTGCGTGCAAGTGGTTGGGAATCAGACACAAACAATGGGTGCAGCTTCCATCTTTCAATGGTTGGTCAGCTGAGCTACGTACCATCCCAAATAGTGCTAGCATCTGATTGGCCCTTTGCGTCATAGCCAGAACCCGTGGTCAAGAGTAGTGGAGAAACCCGGGGAGAAAAAGCCAACCAATGGGCATATTCAGAATAGCCAACCAATGGGAAACTCAGAATAACAAACCAATGGGAAACCAAGAAAAAAACAACCAATGGGGAAACTCATTAAAACCGACCAATGGAAAACTCTGAATATCCAACCAATGAGCAGGTAGCAATGTGTCTACTTGGCGTAATGTGGAGAAGAAATGATGTTTTGGTTGTGCAGTTGTGCTATTTTCCGTAAAGATTATCTTAAGAGTTGTGCTAGAAGTTGTGTGATGTGAATGGAACTCAAAATGGCGACATCTATATCAATGGCATTCGTATGGTTGTTTACATTCCAAAAGCAGTGCAATACTTCCTGGTGAACTTGGACCAATGTAATCTGATGCTCCATCTCGTACAGATTTTCATAGCACATCAACTATTCCATTTAGGTCAAAAGAATGAATCGTGGGACAAACTATGTGAACTCTTCAGTGACGGACCACGTGATCTCTCAACACTGTCACCAACAGAAAGAAAAGGAACTAGCTGTCAAAATTTACCGTATTTTTAGGATGATACTCAAACATGCTCAAGACTATGATGTAAGGTGCTGTTATCACTGTGGCAACAACTCTGTAGCCATGGTAACAAAAGGTCACAATTTCCAGGTTTCACAGTGACAGGTTCAGGAAGTGACTATTCCCAGACATGACTGGCATCTTCGAAATCGAAACCGCGTAAATGTCTGTGAACGTTGTGAAACGTGCGTCTCCTGGGCGAAACATTAAGCTGTGTACAGATCCACAATCTGTCTGGCTGTGTGTGAAACAGACTTTCAAAACAATGAGAACTTCCCACCGCCATTTTCACAAACTCTTTACAAAACTGAGGTGTGTTCTGTCGTGTTTTCGTATATCATCGTCGATCTTATCACCATCATCTACGTCTTGTATCATTCATCATTCATTCACTCATCACTCATTCATCAGTGTGAAGCATATCACGCCATGTGTTTGTTTTGTACATAAATTGTATCTGAAATTATCTGTATATGTGTGTATATATATGAATATTTGTTAATTGCGTGTATGAAATTCGTCATTAATTCTTTCTATACGGTACAGATTCCATAGTGCTGATCGTAATGGCATCCTAGGAGTATATAGGCACCAACAATTTCACAATAACAAACATATATTATTGTAGTAAACCAAGTTCATCCTGATTCTTTTAGCTATAGATTAAAATCAAAACATTTATGAAAACGTAATGCATCTCCACAAATATTAGTAACTTGTTGATGTTAATTTGCTTGTGGGAAAGCAGCATGGCCAGTATCCATACAACCATATTTATAGAAACTATTTTCCTAACTACTCATGTCAGTTATGTCATTTATACGTGATTACGCAATTATACGAAATAAGTGACAATTTCTCACAGAAGCTTCGTTTGGGTTGGTCGTAAATGTAGTGGGAAGATTCTTACAAATGCTTTAGACATTTCCGTCTGCAGCGTATGTGTGACAGTGTCCGTGTGACACGGTGTCACTCCCATGTGTTGTATTGACACAGTGGGCAGTTCCCGCTGTATCGGGTCGCAGTCGCGTCTGCATCGCCGCTTGAATTCACCTCAGATTACAGTGTTTTCCTGACGTAAATTTCAATCAATCCACTCGGAACTTCTGTGAGAAACCAAATAAAAACTGACGGGATTTCCGTGCAGAAACTGGTGGCTACCGTATGAGAATCACTCCTGGTTGCACTGATGCTGCATGACCTTTAACGAGACAATACGACCACTAGTGCGTATTACTTTTTGAAAGCTGCCATGTTTTCAGTGCAAACAAACAAAGTAATGTCACGCAAACATGATAAATGTTAGCTTTATTACAGGATCTCGCTCCATCTCTCTTTTACTCAACATGTATCTATCATATTTTTATTGACATAATAGTTATAGATCTCAAAGAGTTTTAGCGAAAATCAAAATTTCATAATAAATGAACGGATGTATGTTATCAATTAAAGCGAGGTGTTTAGCGGACTGCTCTGGTTGTTATTGTACAGCTATGTAGAGAGCTTGCTTCTTTAACCTCTATATGACCTTCAAGGTTATTCAGGTCATTGTTAGAGGATATGTTAACCCCTTCACTACCATTGTAAAATTATGGTCTTACCCTTCCTTTTTCATCTCTAATTAACCCTTTCCATGCTGAAGGCAACCAGAAATGCCTTAAAGAGCAGTGTGTATAATTCAGCAGGGAGAGGGTTAATCTAAAAAATACTACATAATTCTACTACATACTTTTCTACAATTAAATATGCAGCGAAGTGAAAATTAATTTCATTTAATAATTGTTATTGATTACTCAGAAATGTAAAATTGATTTTAAATTTAATTACGATATGTGGTACATGAAAGGGGTTAATATAAACCGAGTTTCTCTGTGATTATTTTTGTTGCAACTGTGATGGAACGCCAAAGATTTTTTCAACCGCGTTGTATAAAGTCACCTTAATCTTCCAGATATCTGTTCTCCAGATATCCACAATGTGTTTCCATGTAAGTAGTGTAAATATGTTGTCATGTACATAGTATATATGCTAACAAACATTATTTTTTTACCGCTTGTCCGTTATTGAAGATGTATATCTGATTGCAGTGTAGGAGATAGGATGGGTGACTGGGACATGTGCACAGACTATGGGGAGGTGGGGTAACAGGGGTCATAGGGGTCGCAATGTGGGTGTTTATGGTAGGGATGCGTAGCGAATACCATATTTATGCGTATTGACAATTTAAAATAATTTTAAGACATTTTTAGGAACCAAATTTATGTAAAAACATCTGATTTTATAATAAAACTGCCAAAAATATATCCAAAACAATAAATTCACATGTTGAATTATTATCAACCATACCGTATTTCTGATTATTCTGTTCACATGTCCTGTCCAAGTGCTCACAATATATTTGACGCCATTCCAGATAAAATGTGAATTGAATTAGCTAGGTAAAAAACAAGATATCGACAAAGAACATTTAATATGTTTGTGATTTTACTGCTTTTAGAAAATATTTTTACGTTTACAGGAACTATTTTAATAGAACTTAATAAAATGAGCTTTAATTAATTATGACGAATGAATTTATACTTAGTTTGACAAGTCTATATGTAGACAGGTGTTCTATACTGTTATTTAGCGACACTGCCAGAATGTATAATGTTATCCCACATTTTGTTGTCGGAGATGATGTGAATGATACCTACAACAATGACACTAACAAAATGAAATAAAATAAAATACATAAATATACATACAATATTTTCATTTTTTTATCTGGGAAAACCCCAGATTGTTGATGGCGGCCATATTGGAGACAAAGCACAGAAGAGAGCGTTATGGTATTTTAGTGGATAAAAAAGCTTCGTTAAAGGATATTCTGGACGTCATTAGTGTCCCTGGTGTATGGTACTATAGTATGGTTATAGTTTGGCATGAAATGCATTGACACCCCCTATTTCGTAGATTATCTCGGTAAATACTTCATGGAATGAAAAACA